>CANYBF011591888.1:0-29907 GCA_948192965.1 Dalechampia spathulata | reverse complement strand
TCTCCGATGCAACAATACTCAACAGAATTCGGATAGTAGTTAATTTCACAACAGGAGAAAATATTTCAGCATAATCAATACCTTTCCTTTGTGAATAGCCTTTGACTACTAACCGAGCCTTGAACCTCCTTTTGCCATCTGGTCGGCCTTGATTCTGAACACCCACTTGTTCAACAAAGCTTTCTTCCCTGTAGGTAACTCAGTCAGCATCCATGTGTTATTCTTCTCAAGTGAACACATCTCATCATCCATGGCTTGCTCCCACTTGATTGAATCCTCCACCTATACAGCCTCATCAAAAGACTCTGGTTCCCCTTCATCAGTCAGCAACAGATAATGTAATGAAGGTGAATACCTATCTGGTGCTCTGATGGTTCTGGATGATCTCCTCAAGGCCTGCTCAGGTTGAACCGCGTGTACTAAATAAATTTAACAGTACATTAAATTTAACATCAGGCTCCACAACCTAACACATTAATCTGTCAAACTGTATGAAGGAAGCCCCTTTCCTGAAAATCTTCGGAGAGATAAATGATAACCCTGGGTGGAAGTTGTATTCTCTTAATCCAGCTTCTTCCTTTGTATTCCATTCTTTCCTTCGTATCCACTCTGGTGTGATTAGAATGTTGTATGTATTGGCATCATTAATGAACCTTGGACTTGATTTTAGTTGGCTTCTCAAGCTTAATATTGGTTACTCCTAGTTGGTGCTTGGCCTGGTCCATTCCTTATCATTGCAACATGAAACTAAAATGGTAGAAGGCTTGATGGCGTGAACCTAATAATGATGAGGGATGTCTAGTCCTAGAGTAACAGGCATCAGCTGAAGTGTTTCTGTGTCTTTGCATGAAACCTGTGGTTTACTTTTTATCTGGAAACCAACCGACTGCCTCGTCTAACAAGGACATCCATGACATTCTAAAATTTCAGAATATTTCTCAAGTTTTAGCAATGTTAAATTTGAAGGAATGTGTGAGAAGCATAGGGGTGAAATCAGTGACTGCTAATCCTTTATGCTCGGAAGCAGCCGAAAGGGCCGCCATGGAAGCTGTGTGGGATATCTGTTAGATACAAAGCCCTTTGATAGAGCTTCTTGAAGAGCAGTCAGCCATGGGTATCCAATCAGCTGCTGCTTCTGCTTTTTGTTTTTATTAATCCTCTTTACATGATATGGCGAAGACAGTGGCTTCCATAATATCTTTACACATTCAACCAAAATGTCACAATTTTTATGAATATTTTAGTAATGGAGGGATTTCAAAAATTTCACTCTTTTCTATGTTTTATTAATTTATATATATATATATATATATGTTATTTTTTATTCAAATAAGGCAATTTTTATAGATATTTTATATATTTATAACGATAATTATGCATAAATTTATAAAATATTAAAATTAATAAATTATCAATTATTAAATCGATGGCTATTGAGCCAAATGATGTTTGCCAATAAATAATTAAATGAAGAATTGAAGGGCAATATGGTCTTTTTAATGAAAGAAATAAAGTACCCTGATTATGATGAGTTGAAAGTTCCAAAAAAAAAAAAAAAGGTGTTACCAGATCTACCGCTTCGCTGTTAATCCCAGATGATAAAATGGCATTTGAAGCAAATCAGACGCCTGGCTCCGGTGGCATGACGGTAGAAGAATGTCAGGACATGATTCGTCAAAGTTTCCGAAGTAAAAAGAACAGAGAAAGCTTTAGCCTTTTTTTTTAATTATTGTTTTTAATTTTTGATTTGACTTAGGGTTTAGGGTTTTAGAGATTAAGTAAAACCTGTTCATTGCTTTTACTTTATCAAAATAACCAAATGGGCACTGGAAATTTAATTACTTTGTTGACAATTCTTCGACGGGTTGTTCTTAATTTGCAGCTCCAATGGTGAAATTTTTGAAGGAGCATTTGGAGAAAGCCGGGTGTGGAATTGGGCATAATTTTGTGAAGGCTGTTAATTGCGAGCAAAGGATGAGTGGTGGTTATTCTCGTGGAGGTGGGGTAAGAATGCTTTTGTTCGTTCTTTATCTTTTTTGACAGATTTGATCATCCTATAATTCTTATACTTTGTTCTGTTCTGTGGTTATGTTCTGTAAGATCATGGTATGCAGTAATCACTTGAGTATTCAAGACGAGGTCACTCAAGTGGTTATACATGAGCTTATTCATGCTTATGATGATTGTCGTGCCGCAAATTTGGATTGGACTAATTGTGCTCATCATGCCTGCAGTGAGGTTAGCTTCATGGCTATCACCATTGTTGATTTATGGGAGTTTTACTGTTTTCTTAACCGTTAATGCTTAAGGTTCCTTCTTATGTAACCTATGTAGTACAGATTCGTGCTGGTCATTTAAGTGGAGATTGCCACTATAAAAGGGAATTGCTGCGAGGTTATTTGAAAATTAGAGGTCACGAGCAAGTGAGTTTCAGATTCTTTCAGAAGTTTTGGACATGATTAAGCTATGATTGTTGCTAATTCTTTTACTTCTTGCAAGTTTATAATACCCTTCAACCAAATATATGAAATTACCGTGATTAAATGGTTAAGCAATGTTCTTGATGACATTTACGATTTACTGGTTTGAAATTACAGTCAAAAAAAAGTAGGAAAGCTTATCAGATTGTGGAAATGGAGCAGTACCATATTTCTTTAAAGGATATGGCAGCTTAATGTCGAACTTTCCTAGTAATTTGAGAAGGGTCAATACTTATTCTTGATCAGAGTAGATCTTAAATTTCGTTTCATACTGTAAAAATCTTCTTAAGATATGTGAAACTTGAAGAATCATAGTTACTTTTCTACTTGGAGAACTTCAAGAATTGACTATCATGGTTAGTTCCATTGCACAATTTATGATTCAAGTCTTCTTAAATGTGAATGCAATGATAATAATGAAGTCTCTGCATTAATCAGTCAAACTGTATCAGAAAAGCTCCTTTCCGGAAAATCTTTCGAAAGCTAAATGATAACTCTGGGAGGAAGTTGTATTCGCTTAATCCAACTTATTCCCTTGCATTCCATTCTTTCCTTGGTATCCACACTAGTGTGATTGAAATGTTGTATGTATTGGCATCAATAATGGACCTTTGACTTGATTTTAGTTAGCTTCTGAAGCTTCATATTGGGTACTCCTGGTTGGATGATTAGTGGGTGCTTGGCCTGGTCCATTCCTTGTCGTTGCAACATGAAACTAAAAAAGGTAGAAGGCTTGATGACGTGAACCTAATAATGATGAGAGACACTAGTCCTAGAGTTTTAGCTTGGGCATATGAACTGGCATCAGCTGAAGTGTTTCTGTGTCTTTGCATGAAACCTGTGGTTTACTTTCCTTTGCATGCTATTTTTGTCAAGGTGCATTCTTTTCTCCAGGAATGTAACAGTGAAATTGTTCTTTTTTATCTGGAAACAAATTGACTGGCTTGTATGACAAGGACATCCATGACATTCTAAAATTTCAGAATATTTCTCAAGTTTTTGCAATGTTAAATTTGAAGGAATGTGTGAGAAGAAGAGTGATGAAATCGGTGACTGCCAATCCTAATTGCTCAGAAGCAGCTGCAAAGGACGCCATGGAAGCTGTGTGGGATATCTGTTACAACGATACAAAGCCATTCGATAGAGCTCCTTGAAAAAACAGTCGGCTGCTTCTGTTTTTTTTTTTAATCCTCTTTACATGATATCGAGAAGACACTAGCTTTCAAAAGGGTCAGAAAATTATCTTACACATTCAACAATGATGTTCGGTTCTTTCAAACATTTTCTCATTTACGCACTATCAGAAAGGATGTTTTCTATTTATCATAATTACCCAACATCAAGTGATTGATATTCTCACGGAGATTAGCTTGAACAAGAGGAAAATAAGATGCTGGTTGGATACACTTCTGTTGAGAAGGGCATTGGATGAGATGTGTAGCAATAAGATGAATTATAAGAGCGAGTGAGGATGCAATGTGACAGCTGGCCTTGCATGTCCTTGAGAAACTAGTTGACCATTGAAATGCATTGCAACAAATGACCGTATTATCAGCTAGGGAGATTATCGCCATGCAATGCACTCCATATTATTCTCAATCAACCATGCCTGGTGCGTATCCAGGGGCGGCTGCATAAGCTAGAATAACCTATGCCACATCTTCCAATTATATACAACTGGTGGTCTCTCCGAAGAATACCTCCTTGCGGTTATTTATAAGTTGCTCAGGTGGACTGGTGGCATCTGTTAATACCAGGAAATCGTGTGGAGAACGTGGTACAGCCGAAACCAGAATAAGAATTCTGTGAATTTAGAATGGTTAAACTGAAGTCAAAGATTTTAACCGCATTACAAATGATAACTTGTTTCGAATCAAGAGATAAGAATGAAACAAACCAACTTCTATATTGATTTTGTCATACAACATGCAGGTGTATTGATCTCATTAATCACTCTTTTTAACCATTAAACCATTATTTAACAGAGGTTTATTATACTAATTACCGGACCTTGTTCTGATTAGCTATGACAACATATTTTTCAGGATCATTTGAGGGGCTATTCATAATTGTATTAATGATGGTAAGTCTTCATTTGGTAAAAAGGGTTATGTTGACAAGGGGCCATACATGATAAAGATATAAAGCATGGAAGAGATCGCCAGGGAATGAAAGTAAGTTACAAACAAAAACAACACCTTTGGACATAGAAGAAACCGAAGGAAACGTGTCCGTCTTCTCCGCCTGCATCTATGCCTTCTCATTTTCCCTTATATCGTTGCCTTCTCTCTTCTTTTTCGTCTTCTTCCTCTTCTTCTTCTTCTTCTTCTTCACCCATCACCATTTCTGCTTTCCTTCTTTCCTCTTTCCTCTCTTCTTTTTCTTCTTCCTTCTCCTCTATTCACATGGCTCCTCTTGCCCATGACACTACTGCTGCTGCTTCTCCTCCAGCAAACCATTCTCCTTCTCATCTCTCTAAAGTTACAGTTGTTGGTAGTGGCAACTGGGGTAGTGTTGCTGCTAAGCTCATTGCTTCTAACACCCTCAAGCTTAATTCTTTTCATGGTAATGCCTTAACTCTTCTTCTTTCCTTCTTGTTGCTCTGCTACATTAGCTTTCTTCTTTCGCTTACATTTATGGGTAGCTGGTGGAATGTGTACTTGTTCTCTCTCTCTCTCTTACCTAGCTGTAAATTATTTCACATCGATAAGATAATCTCTTCTTATATTGTTCTTGTTTCTAACCAAAACTTGCGGAAAATGAAATAAATTGGATTCTTGCAGTTGCTAGCCAGTGATAATATTTACTCAAAATTGTATCTTATTGGGTTTATAATTTGCCAATTCAAACATATAGCGCTGGATTGAAGTCCAACAAGATTAAAGGACGAGCTTTAATCATCTGTATTCTTAGCTTTCAAATGAATTTCTTTTAGCAAGGAATGAATCACAATGTTTGCCGTGAAATTCAGATGAAGTGAGGATGTGGGTGTTTGAAGAGACATTGCCATGCGGTGAGAAGCTAACAGATGTTATTAACCGAACCAATGTAAGAGTTCAAATGAATTTTACTTTTGCGTCCCATATTTCTCCACTGTAATCTTCTCATTTTCTGTTACAGGAGAACGTTAAGTATCTACCTGGCATAAAGCTCGGGAAAAATGTTATTGCGGACCCTGATATCGATAATGCAGGTATTTGTTTCTTGCTTAACAGAGGTTAATATGTTACACACCAAACTGGTGGATAGTGGATGATGTTTGATTCCCTTGTTCTAAATCTGACGAGGGGATTATGCAGTTAAGGATGCAAACATGTTGGTTTTTGTGACCCCACATCAGTTTATGGAGGGTATATGCAAAAGGCTCACCGGGAAAATAAACGACGCCGTGGAGGCTATTTCGCTTATTAAAGGAATGGAAGTCAAGATGGAAGGACCTTGCATGATCTCCAGTCTTATTTCGGAGCATCTTAGAGTTAACTGTTGTGTTCTAATGGGGGCAAATATTGCAAACGAAGTATATGACCACTTATTGAATCTTTAAGACAACCCATTTACTTTCACTAGTTAATGATTTCTGATTAGCTGCTGCTTTCTGCAGATTGCTGTTGAGAAGTTCAGCGAGGCAACTGTTGGATATAGAGAGAACAGAGTAATTGCAGAGAAATGGGTTCAATTATTCAGTACCCCTTACTTTATGGTCACGGCTGTGAGTTTAAGAAACCTGGTTTATTGCTGATGACTATCAGTTTTATCATTACAGTCAATATAGTAGCACTAGAAATCCAACGATAAGTTGACAGTTACCTGTAATAATCTCGCATTCCTTTGAAAATTTGCATGTAGGTGCTTTCACTTTTAAAGGTTAATACCTTGAATCAATAATGTTAGGCACATTGATCCTATTGTTCTATATTGTATAAAACCAATACAGGTGCAAGATGTGGAGGGAGTCGAACTATGTGGAACCTTGAAGAATGTTGTCGCGCTAGCAGCAGGTAGGCATCCGGGATCTGACTCAGTATTATGATTTCTATTTGCTGAATGGTAATGGAACTATTGACCTCTGGTGGGACAGGCTTTGTTGATGGTCTTGAAATGGGAAATAACACAAAGGTATAAGTGAACTATCATAGCGTCCGGCACCAATATTTGTTGCCCATATCTTTTGAATCTTAACTGTTTCTATGGCAATCTAGGCTGCAATAATGAGAATTGGTCTAAGGGAGATGAGAGCCTTCTCCAAGTTGCTGTTTTCATCTGTCAATGACAGTACCTTTTTCGAGAGCTGTGGCGTAGCTGATGTTATTACAACATGCTGTAAGGATACATTTAGCGTTCTTCAATTCTTATCGATTATAATGCAGCCTTGAAATTGATTATATCATCTGGGGCAGTGGGAGGAAGAAACAGGAAAGTTGCTGAGGCTTTTGCCAAAAATGGTGGAAAAAGGTAAAGTTCTGCAACTCACTTGTTGATGTAGAAAATGTAAAAGTTGTTGAAGTATTCGACATTCCTTGCTGATTCTTATCTCCAGGTCTTTCGACGAGCTTGAGGCAGAGATGCTGCAAGGACAAAAATTACAGGTACACGTACTCAAAATGCTTGAAGCAAATTTTACTTAGATTTATTGCATTTCAGAAATCAAGCGGTCAAAGCAAAACTAATTTCTCATTATTGGTGTCTGTATTGAAGGGTGTCTCAACAGCAAGGGAAGTGTACGAAGTTTTAAGCCACCGCGGATGGCTAGAGTTGTTTCCACTATTTGCAACAGTGCATGAGATCTGCACTGGCCGTCTTCCACCGTCGGCCATAGTTGAATACAGCGAGCACAAACCAAACTTTGCACTGGTAGAAGGCTCAGCTCAACTTTATTGACTTTTCCCGAGGAAGAACATTACGTGTTCCCGCCATGAAAGTTAATAAGAGTCTTTCGTTCTCATCATCATTGCACCATGCCCAGAAGAAAAGGCTTGGTAGAATTTTGGAATTTCCTGCTTTTCTCTATTTCACCATAGTTTCGCCCCATGACAGCAAGTGGGTACCGAATAGTCGAAAGCCTTTTTCATCGTTATGCCAGTTTGTAGACAAAAATGAATCAGATAATGTAGAATAAGTAATAATCTTCAGATCTTTAAGCATCTTACTGGAAGATTTAATCGAATGATTCGTCTTTCATGAAGTCAAATTTGAAATGTTTTAAGCTTATGGAAGAAGGGATTAATATCAAGAGGAATCTGATATTATGAATATAGAGAGAGGCATTGAAAGCAAATCCAATGCGTTCCTCAAGTGTATTTAACATACTACATCCAAAATAATAATAATATATATTAATCCATAAGCTAATCAGGGATTAATAACACACTTTAATATAATCTTATTCAATGATCGCAAATGCAAAAGAATAATAAAGTACGTAAACACATGCAAACAATTCTTTAATCATATGTTATTGGCTGGCTGCTCTTAATATTGTATCTCTTCAACTCCTTCTTCATGGCAGCAGCGGAAAGCCATGTACTTCTCCATGTTCCGCAGACATTCAGGGCATTTCAGCCGCTCAGGAATCCTACCTGCTGTTGTTAGGAACTCGAATCGGCAGCAAGGATGAGCAATGTCATGAAGCTTGTCGTGATGCTCTTTAAATGACAAATCAAATCCCATAAGAGCCGCGCGGTCCTTCCATAGATCATACTCTGTCAATGTCGGCAGCATTGTCGTGTTATGTCCATTCACAACCACGCTAGGTCCTTTGCTAAGCACTGCCCACCCTCCTTCTTTGTCATAACTTAGCAGTTTCTTGATTTCTTGCATCATTGGATCATGTTCGTCGATCTTGTCTAGTTGAATCTTGGAGAATAGCATGCTTTCTAGCCTTGTCCAGAAGAACCACACCATTGTTGGATCCCAGTAGTGTCCGCCGAGGTTCTCCATTGTGATTATGGCTATCATTTTCTGTACTTTCTCTCGTTTGCTGCTCTTTCCTACGTAAACCATTTCTAATGGTATGCGAGCCGCCTGTGCTACTGCTCTTGCTGTGTTCGTGAACTTCCTCACCCATTCCACATCATCCCCTCCATACAAGAAAATGTACTTCTCTTCTTTGACCTGAATAGAAAAATTTTTCCTGTTAGAATTAGTTTCTTACTTTTAACAAATGCACTCCTGTTTATATCAGTAACATGTATTAGAAAAGTCTATCCTAAGAAAACGTAGAGAGACACTGTGTTGATGGGATTGATTATGATACCCATGTGAGAATTGTTGGGTCAATGCCATCGACGAGAAGCTCAAGTCTCCAGGTCTCTTCCCTCCAAAGAGCCTCTTCTCTCATCGTAGTGAAAGGGAAGGCATTGCTTCCCCAGATCCACATCATGTGTAGTGCATTAGGGCATAAGACTTGCCCTTGAGGATCGAGCACAACCAGGATAGGCTTGTTCCTGAAGTGCCACACTTCCTTGATGAATCTGACGACCACCTTGTCAATCAAAGTTGGGCTGTAGACGGTGTACCATGGCATTGTAGCCTGTAAAGACTCAAATTGCTTTTGCATAGGATCAGTCCACTGGACCGTGCGATCCACAACTGGGATCCAAACCACCTCATATTGATGACTATCCAACCTGGTTGCATGGATTCTCGACTCGTTGTAAATTTGTTCAAGAATTGAAAGCTCATCGTGGGAAATGTTTAGGCCCGAAATAAGCAGCAGCACACTCTTCCTCCTTAGTACATCAATACTGACCTGTAGATTTCATTCAAATGCAAATAACATAATTAAGAAGTCCTCCATTAACTCAATGGGAACATGGAAATTTCAGTAGATAGTGGAAGTTGTAAGGCAAAGGAGCAAACCCTTCTATTGGTAGAGCCATCAAGAAGTGGCTGAATATCATCCTTCGGATAAATCAGGGCCTTGAGGATCTTCATGTTGTCGAGGTGGATCATCTCAAAAAGATTCAGAAGCATCTGATAGGATTCAACACCCCTCCTTTCCTCTGCATATAGTTAATATATAACATCATAATCAATTTTCTAACAAAAGGAGCATATATATGTTGACAATTAATGAAAACTATCAGACCTATGTGTTGGTGACAAATAGAAAGCTGTTTCCTTAAATGATCATAAATATTTTGGAGTTTGTGGGCCAAGCTGGATAGCTCCCATGCCTCAGTAGTAGCAAACCTGAAAACAAAATCAATTGCATGAGATACAAGACCTTCGTAATGATTAAAAAAAGGGTAAAAACACAATGACCCGTATATATGGCAATGGAATTAAAATAGAGATATATGTTTATACTCATGTCCCAAGCTGGTGAGACTGGTAATCTGTGTAGCGCAAGCCACAACACTCCTTATGGTCCAGTAGACAGCAGTAGGGATGTGAGCAATGGCTGCAGTAAATGCAGGTGAATCTGCCGCAATGTAAGCAGGAGGTAGTTCCCGGAGTTCCACTACGCATTTAGTCACATCCATCATGGCCCTGATCAGATTGTTCAGTGAATCAAATCTAGGTTTCAACGGGACTGTGTGTTCCAGGATGGAAGGTAATTGCTTGAGAATAGCCATTGATTTGGCAAGAGGGTTTGTGGAGTAAATTTGTGCAAGAAGCCAGAATTCTCCATAGTTCAAAGCGAAAGCTGACATGGTAAGCACCAGCTTAGCATCCCAGTTATAGCATGACAGCATGTTGAACAATGACATAGTCGTGGCATGAGAATCCGACCCACTTAGAGCCTTGTAGGAAATCTACATATTCAATGTTCAACTTTTAATACATTGAAAACGAGTTTGTATTATCTACACAAAGAATGAAACAATTTTAAACTACTTACCTCGCAAGCAACTCTATCAATAACATACGATAATGCTTCAAGCATGGCAATAAAATTGCCTTGTCGGTTCTTATCTTCCATTTCTGCCTGAGCTTGGGCAGCCTAACAATTCACATTGAAGCAGAAGGTTACTAGAAACACAGAAAAAAAGGATTACAAATTAGTTCTACATATAAATCCAAGTTACGTACTGAACGTACCGTCAAATGCGGATCAACATGAACAATGCTGGCACGGTTAAGGATGTCCTCAACGATATTGAGAAGTGGTCTGACATCAAATTCGCGACCATCAGGATCATGAGTTGCTTGAATTTGGTTCAGCATTGACATTTCATCAGATAGGGCTAACATGCTTCGGTCACTCTTGATCAGCTGCTGGGATGCAGGACCGGTGCCAGCGGCCCCTGAGAGTGGCCCAGCAGATTGGAGTGACCTGAAGGCCATGGCTAACAAACAATAGCTACAAGAAAGGCTAACGTTATTAAGCAAAAGAAGGGAGACGGCAAATGGTCTGTGTGGTGGAAATGGGGAAAGAATGGTGGTTTATGTAGAGGTGAGCAATGGAGTAAAGTTAGGTTTGATGAATCAACTTCCTTGCTTCCATTGTAATCAAAATGTTACAAACGTTAAAAGGAAGACTATATGCACTTTTTGTTAGCATTATGCCTCTTGTTTCCGTTTGCTAGAATTTTAGCATCACATCCAGATATAGCATGTCTCGCCCATATTCCTTTCTACCTTTCTGCTAATAGTATTGTTGTATTCTGAACATAAAATGAGTCCAGATATTAATGAAACTGTACGACAATGTTGATCGTCAGTTCACAGGCATATTCAGAAAGATCGGAGACATGAAGCCTGCCAATAACATTAAACATGAAACATAAGTTAGACAAGAAAACAGTAGATATATGTGTTAAATAATGAGAAAATAGCGTACATGTATGAATCCAACACCATGAGGAACATGCTGGATTGGCTAATTTGCTTCTTTGCCTTAACTCCCATTTCTGGCAATAAACAACTTGCTTTATTCTATTCTGTAACACAAAAAAACATTAAAAAAAAGAAAAGGGAAAAAGAGGGATTGTACTGTGAAATCAAAGTACCTTGTTATTCATTGCTTTTATTGAAGCAAATTGGAGATTTCTTGTTTTAACAGCCAATTAAATCTTATATTAACTGTATAAGTGCAAATATATTTAATGAATATATAAAAATTTCTTTATTTCAAATACTTTAATCATATAATATACCAAAATTCATTTTAATATTCTTCGGTATTTGCATTCATTATCTATAAAATTCATAATTTCGATATAAAAGTTTGATTTGATTTGAATAAGTAGGTCCAATATAATATAATATGCTATTCTATCAAAATACTTTTATTATTTTTAAACCATGTTTTATAATTATATGTGAATTTTTTGTTTTTAGATTTTACTTTGAATTTTAAATGAAATGCATTTAATTTCAATCCTATTTTTTATTTAAATGTTGATTAAAATGAGATTTATTAGTTATAATTTACTTTTATCAAAATATTTAAAAAACAATAATAATTTTAAAGTAGGTTGGTTCAAAAATGGAAACAGGTTAAAATTTTGATATTTAAAACTTATAATGTATATTTAATTATTAAAATTTAAATTAAATTATATATTATTTAAATTATAAAAATGTACAATTCAAATACTTAATTTAATAGTTTAAATGCTTAATTAAACATTAAAATTATTAAGATAAAAAAATAAAAAATAAAAAATATCAAAAATACAAATACTAAATTATCATGTTTCCTTTATGAAATGGCTAAATAGAAGGCATACCTTTCAAAACTATTTAAGGGGTAAGTTGAAATTGAAATTGAAGTCCAAATAAATATTTATCTGAAAATAATCTTTATTTTATTTTATAAAAATTATTTAGCAACAATAAATTTACTATAATGTGAACAAGAGGAAGTAATTCATAAATATTTCTCTAATTTTTTTTATATTTTTGTGGGTTATTAGAGTGAAAAATAATCTCTATTATTTATTTTTATCTATTATAAATATTATTTATTATCAATGTTTTTTTGAGGTATAGACATTTTTTAATTTCCTTCAAATAAAATTCTTAAATTTTAATATGTAAAATTCTTAATCATTGAATTTTAGTAATTCAATCTATTAATTAATTATTCCATATAATATTTTAATATTAATTATAGGAAATTAAATTATTGAATAAAGAAAATTTGAAAAATTTATTCATACAATTTATCTAAAAAGCATAGCAATTACTTCAACAATGAAGCAATTTTAAAGAATTTTTTCATATTCTAAAAACATTCCAATATATTAAAAAGATTACAATCATTTAATTTATAATCAACAATTAAAATTTAATATAAATTTGATATGATTAAATTTTAAGAATTTATTTTTAATTAAATTATTGAGATATTTTTTTATTATGATTCATTAAACATGAATGAAGCTTTATCAAAAAAAAAAAAAAAGGAATCATGACAATCAACCCATGAAATTAACAATATGTGGAAAAAATGAAAAGTAGACTACATATTAAGAAGCATATTGTAAAAAACCATTTATTGAAATTGGATGTTATGATTAAGCTAATAAAATTGTATTTTGTGAATTTTAAATTACATTCTGTATTAAAAATGATGAAAAAGAATGCATGTTTAAATTAAAATAAAATAAAATAAGAATTATGGTAACTATTTCTAATTAAAATTTAAGTCTATAACAATGTAATCTTTTATTGATATATTTATTGAGATTTGATTTATTTTTCAGGTCCATTAAAAACAGATAAAAAAATATAAATTAAATTTAGTTTTTTTTTTTTTTCTAAAGCTCAAAATTTCGATGTTCTGTTTTATTTGCATAAACATCAGCGGAACCAGAATCATGGCAGCAGCGGAAGGCGATGCGTTTCTGCATTCTTTTGGAACAATAAGCGCATCTAAAGTCCTCGTGAATGTTACCAATGGAGTCGGGGAACTCGAGTCGAGAGCAAGGCTCATCTTGGGTGCCTGGACGAAGATTGTCAAAATGGTTTTTAAAGGGTTGATGAAAGTTACCGTCACTCACTTGGTTTTTCCATTGATCAAACTCTTCCAAGGTACGCAGAGCAGTTGTGCTGTGGCCGCAGACAACAATTTCATCCCCTTTGCTAAGCAAAGCCCACCCACCATATGTATCATGGCTGAGCAACATTTTGAGTTCGCGTATCTTGTCATCTGCGTTAATCTTGCACAACTGAGCTCGGGAGTGTACCATGCTCCTTAGCCTCTTCCAGAATAACCACGTTACTAAACCGTTCCAACGGTGACCAAGCTTCTCCTCAAAAATTGTGTTTACGACTCGATCAATTTTCTCCCTTCCGTAGCTCTTACCTAAATACACCATCTCTATTTGTATTTGTGCTTCCTCTGCAACTTTTCTGGCACTTGCTGTGAACCTTCTTATCCACTCTATATTGTCCCCTCCATGCATGAAAATGTATTTTGCTTTCGAAGCCTGCGCGTATCAGTACTTGTCTATATGAAATACAGGCAACGCTTGTGCTATAAAAATTAAAAGATTGATTCTTGGAGAAAGCTTTTCAAGTTTCGATTATAAATAAAAATAATATTATTTTAATGTCAGAACTCAATTAATAATGTTTATAGAATTAAATGTTTTTTTCTAATAAAATTTTCCTTTTCTGTAATAACATAAAGACGAGCAATTTTTGGAGGTGTATTTCAAGTATTTTGATGAAAACTTACCCATTGGAAAATATCGTAGGAAATTCCATCGAAGAGAAGGCGAAGGTTCCATTTCTCGTCCTTCCAAAGAAACTCCTCTGTGGCGGTACTGAAAGGGAAGGCCTTGAATCCCCAGATCCATATCATGTGTAGTGCATTGGGGGATAAAACCTTGCCATCATGGTCAATCACAGCAAGGATAGGCCTCTGCTTGAATTGCCATTCTTTCTTTATAAATTCAGTCCCCACTTTCTCCACCAGTCTAGGGTGGCGCACCGAGTACCATGGCATATTATCCCGGAGTTCCTTGAATTTTTCTTCCTCATGTTTATCCCACTTGCCTATGTCATCGATCGCTGGAATCCACACCATCACATATTCTGGTTTTTTTACGTCATAAATTCTTTTAAGAACAAAAAGATCTATGAACGAAAGGTTTAACCCCGAAATCAGCAAGAGCACCACCTTGTCCTTTAGCTCGTCAATCTGCAAAAATTATTCTTTAATTGATACATACAACAAGTACATAATGGTTGTTAATATATATAAATATATGTAAATATATGTATGCATGCATGCATATGGACCTATTTTAAATCTTGAAAAAAATAGAAAGCAAACCGGTTTTCCAATATTATCAAGGTAAAGAGGTGGAATATCCTCTTTAAAATAAATCAGGGTCCTGAGGAGCATCATATTGTCACTTGGGGAAGTCTTGACATTACTTGAGTCAGGTTTGATACTAGAAAGTATTTTTTCCTTCTTCTTATCTGCAAAATTAAATATAATCAACTTTTATAAGTATGAATAATCGCTATATACATACACACACTTCTTTGCAAAAATGATAAAATCGAAATCATATCAAATGATGGTTAATTAAAAAGCAAACCTATTTCTTTGCGGCAAGTTTTGATCTGCTTCGTTAGACTTTCATGTTCGTCACTAAGTTTCTTGGTCAAGTTGTTTAGTTTCTCATCCTTATAGGGCAGCCTGCGCATTGCACCCATATCCCACATGATATAGGATTATGTTAGTAGAAATAGAACAAGACTCATTTGATATTTAACAACTTGCAGCATTCCATATCTATGACCTGAGTTATATTTGAGCAACATAATCGGGATGAAATTGGAAGAAACTTGAGCAAAAACTCACGGTGATGGCAGAACGGCAATTACGGCAGAACAAGTCAATACACTTGTGACGGTCAAGAAGATAGCAGGAGGAAAGAGGTCATCAAGTGGAGTAGATACAAACAGCTTTCCTTCATAAGTAATCATTTCGGCTGCCTCAACCACGCTCTTAGTGAAGTCCCTCATGGCCTTGATTAGAGTGTCGAGCGCAGAAAACGTACGCTTCAATACATCTTTAGCTTGTTCCTTGATGGAAGGCATTTGATTGAGGATTGCCATTGATTTTGCAATTGGATCCGAGGACTCAACCTGGGTCATCAGCCAACGGAATTCTCCGTAGCTCAAAGCAAAAGCTAACATGATGAGCACCAACTTGCAATCCCAGGTATAGCCTGACAGCGAGCCTAACAGTGACACACTGGCGTCATGGACATCTGCTCGTACAGCATTGTAAGAAACCTGACATTTCGTTTTTCAAACACCATGTCCATGTGATTAATTTTTCTCATTTATTCTTTTATTATTATTATTATTAAATATCAGTATATCCATGATTTCGAATTCCATCTACATATACAAATCTAACTACTTTAAATATGCATGTTTAAAATTTTAATTATTTTTCATAAGATGAATAATAAAATATTTAAAGAAAAATCTCACCTCCCAGAATAGTTTATTGATAATAGAAGACAATGATTCCAGGACTTTGCTCTTCTTTTCCGGCGTTATCTCGTGCAACTCCCATGCCTACATTAGTTGAAATCATATTACTATAATTTGATTTCAAGAAAGGAAGAGTATAATAAAGGAATGATGTTGAATTTACCGTGTTTTTAGCAGCTTTGGTTTCATCAAAATCTGATTCACATTCCATGAAGGTATCTTCAACAATATGAAAGAGACTTATTATATCAAATCGACCATTATCAGGATCATGACTTGCTTTGACTTTATCTATATATGATTGCATGTCTCCCTCACTCTTGGTCACTTGCGGGCTACCTGCGCTGGTGCTTGCTGCCGAACTGTCTACCATGGAAGAGATGGCAATAACACTAGAGAAACTTTAACAAGGTTTTCTTTCAAGCTAACAGGATGTCGAATTTTAAAACCCTGATTTGCTTTTTATAGTGATATCACATGGAATCAAGGAAAATGAAAGCCTCAAGTTTCGAATTTTAAAAGGAGCAATCATCAAGAGGGGTGGGTGTTTGTAAGTTTCATCTACTTTTAAAATATATATTCCTCTTATTATTTTAATTATTCAATATTTTATTCTTCTTTTCTATTTCTAATTTTTCTTTTTTTTTTCTCTATTTCTTCTCCTTTTCTTCTTTTTCTATCTTTTTTTTTTATTCTTTTCTTATTTCTTCTTTTCTAGTTTCTTCTCTTCTTTTCCTATTTTTTTGTTTTTTACATATATTGATAAACAAATATATTATATAGATATATATTATTAATTTTATACATATTTATCGTAAAAAATAAATCTAATAATATAATAAAAATATAAGAAAATGAAAAAATACAATCAAATAATACGATAAAAATTTTAACAGTAAATAAAAGAAAAAACATCATTTAAAGAAAATTCGAAGAAGAAGAAGTAATATGATAAAAAAAAATGAAGAAATTTAGAAAAAGATAATAAAAAAGGGAAAATAAAAGAAAAAAAATATAATATTATAAATATGAATTTAAATTAAAAATTAAACTCATAAAAATGATTCATAAAAAGTGATATTGGACACAATTAGACATTTTAAAATCAAGCAACATGCTTTAGAAAAAAAAAAGTAAGTTAAAAAAATAAATTTAATTATGATTGGTTTCATGTTATTATATGAAAAAGATTTTTTTTACTTTTTCATTAAAACTGCCATTTGAAAATGTCATTCGCAGAAAATAAATAAATAAATAAAAGAAATAGTAATATTTGTTTTTTGTAAAATTTGCTGATTATATATATATATGGAAAAAAAAAAAACAAGAAGAAAGCAAAGGAATTAAATTCCTTTCTTCCATTATAATCAATAAATTAAAGCTTAAAGGCCAAAACAAGATGCACAGTTTGTGGGCCAAAAAGTTTGAAGAATTTTTAAAAATAATGGATTTTTTTAATAACACTTTAAATGTTTAATATAATTTTATCTTAAATTTATTTCAGATTTATTTAAAATTTATTATAAAAAAATCATTATTTTATAAAAAAATTATAAAATATCAAAAATCGTCGCATATTATAATAAAATTTATTATTTCTGTGATTATTCCTGAATGGTGTTTATAAAAAGTTAAAGCATAAAGCTATACAAATATATACATAATTATTAAAAAGAGAGTAACTAATTAATTTATAGTTTTTGAAAAAAATAAAAAGACTATATTGATGTTGTATATCATTATTTAAATTTTAATAATAATTTTTATTAAAAAATTTATATATATTAATTTTTATTTAAATTAGTTATAATAATTAATAAAATTCCATATGAAAATTTGGATAGAAAATTATAGCAGATAAAATGATTTAAAATCATAAAATTCTTTTCAATTAATTATCCAAGATTCAATTATACCTTAATAATAAACAGGTTTTTTAATTTCTTTTTTTTTTTTACCTCAATTACAACCAAAAATATATATATTGGAGGTATTTGATTAAGAGAAATCGATTATTATTTAAACAATTAACAATAATTATTTTGAAGCTTTTCTTAATTCTTATTTCTTTTATCATCATGTTTTTATTAAAAATTATTTAAAACTAAAGATTAACAGAATTAATTTTTCAAGATTCATAAAATATAAAATATATTTAAAATAAACTTAATTTAATTAGTTATAATTACATATAATTTTTTAAAAATATTAAACAGTCAACCTGCAATATTAAAATTAATTTATTGAAAAATTATATAAAATATTAAAACTATTAATTGTCAACTATATCTACGGATACAAAACTTTTACCAATCTCATAATTATTTATTCCTATCATTCTAGAATAAATATTACTAATTTCATGATATTTCTATCTCATATGAAAAATAGATTTAAATGGTTATAGATTAAACTATATATTAATCAAAATAATTATTTAATATTTTCAAAATTATTTTATCTTACATGTCTCTCTAATCATCTCAATTGACCTTCATCATCGTCTTCCTACAGCGTTTACTTCTACCTGCTACTCTTCTGTCTATGTTTTTCCATTTTATCTTTAGCAAAACATACTATGAAGTTGAAAAATATCGAATTTATTATTAAGATTTTAAACGTTTTTCATTTTTGTTTTGTTGATTGATTTATGTGTTTTCTTGAATTTTTTATTTGTTTTTTTTTGGACATAAAAATCATTGAAAGTTTTTAATTATAGTTATAATAATTTGAGTTTGATCATTAATATACATTTATCGATTAATATCTAGTAGTTAAGAAGTGTGGATAATAAATACGAATAAATTATAATTAGATCATATATTATTTGTAGAGATAAATTTAATTAAATATTTGTACACAAGAGATTTAGTTACTTTCAAAAGCTCAAAAAATGACAATTACACGATTTATAGTGAATGATTTTGATAATAAAATTACTTTCAAAGGAAAAATATAATTCAACTTAGGATAAAAATATGATAATATATCTTAAATTTTAAATCTATTTTATTATTATCGCAATAGTTTGCTTCCGTAGTGTTGAATGATTCATTTTATTATAATACATTTTTAATTTGAATGATTTTACATGATAACATAAAATAAGATAAACAGAGTAGATGCAACCAGCCGAAGAACAAGTGAAAATTAGTTTTGAGGATGTAAACGGATTTCTGAGGCCGAGCCCTTATGGCATGGCAACACCTTAAAATTCTTTGTTCCAGCCCGTATGGCAGCAGCTTAAAATAACTTGTTTAGACATCAAGCGGCTACACACGGGGCAAACCATGCGCTCAGGGCACCTTGTGGCTGCCATGGGGATGGTGAATCGGCAGCAAGAATGAACCATAT
Organism: Dalechampia spathulata; assembly: GCA_948192965.1. Classification (NCBI taxonomy): domain Eukaryota; kingdom Viridiplantae; phylum Streptophyta; class Magnoliopsida; order Malpighiales; family Euphorbiaceae; genus Dalechampia; species Dalechampia spathulata. Next base: position 10,660 of record CANYBF011591888.1, on the reverse strand, counting down.
CGCTTGTATTTTTCATCGTATCAGACCTATCTTTGGAGGATGAAGCAGAACTCCGATCAGCAGGAGTCGGGAGGTTCGGCACCGATTCCTTATTATACTTTGCTAGCGCACTCTTAACCTCGTCACTTGGACCATTTACTATGATTTCAGAGCCTTTGGCAAGAATAGCCCATGCACCTTCTTTACGATAGCTAAAAAGTTTTCCAAGTTCGTTCATGACCCTAGCCCCCTTATCACCTAACTTATTGTTGCCCACATGAATCATGTAGAATGGCAAACTTTCAAGCCTGGTCCAGAAAAACCATATCTGACGGTGACACCAGTTGTGTGTTTCGGTTTTCTCCTTGGCATCACTGGTCATGTCCCCTTTAATGGTGCTCCTTACACAAACCAACTTCAGTTCGATATTTGCTGCCAATGCACCATCTCTTGCAGTATCTGTGAAATCCTTCGCCCATTTAGCATCGTCGCCTCCAAACAATAAAATGAATTTTTCTTTCTTAATCTGTTCAAAGGGAATAGAAAAATGTCAACCCGATAGTTACAAGACCTTAAATGGAATATATACGAATATATATATATATATTTTTTTCATTTTAATGTTGTAGTGACGTGATGGCTAGAAAACCCATACAAGATCAAGACTACTTGCTAAGAGAAAGTATGAAAATATTATACCCATTCAATTATCATTTCATCAAGGCCATCTACTATAAAGTCAAGCTTCCATTCGAAGTCCTCCCAGAGATTTTCCAGTGTGGACGTAGTAAAAGGAAAAGCATAGGACCTCCAAAACCACAGAAAGTGTAGTGCATAAGGGGAGATCACTTTGCCTTGAGTGTCAAGGGCAACGAGCACAGTGTTGTTCCGGAAGTGCCACACCTCCCTTATCATTTTAATCGCCGCTGTCGGTATCAGTTGCGGGTACTGGACAGAGTACCATTGCATGTTAGATTGAAGCTGCTTGAACTGATTTTCCTCTCCAAAATCCCAATGGTCGGCGATTGGGATCCAAACCACTTCATATAGATGTTCCAGCCGGCTGCTTGTGACGTTGGACTCTTCGAAAATACGCTTCAGGATGCATAGTTCATCTTCGGAAATGTCCAGACTAGAAATCAGCAAAAGAACATGTTTCCTTTTGAGAACATTAATACCAACCTGTCAAGAATAGACACATGTTCTTCAGGATTGCAACAACAGTTTCTAAGTTTCGTCTACCACAGTTTCTAAATGCTGTATTTTTAATTTCCATGAAAGAGAAATTTAGATGTGAATATATATATAATAAAAAGTATATAAGTTGATAAATAAATAAATTAAAATAACTTAGCCATTCTAACAATAAATGAACCCATCAATTAAAAAAGTCATTGCATATAACTTCCCGATGCCCTGATCAATTTTTAAAATTATATCAAAATATGATATTACATTTAAAGAAACTGGATACCGATTGATTTTTGAGGCCATCAAAGAGTGGGGGATCATCATTTTTGGCTTTAATAAGGTTTTTGATGCTTTCTATGTTGTTTTTGTTGGCTGTATCAAAACAATTCAGAATCCTCAGATACTCTTCAAAATTTTTCTTCCTTTCTGCATTGTACAATATTTAACATTAGTCACTAACATAAAATTAAGGGTGAAAATCATATGCAAGAGTATGCAAGTTAAGGGTAATTGCATTAAAAAAAAAAAAAAACGTGATTTGGTATATAAACAAACCCTTATGCTGAATGCAATTGTCCAGCAGCCCTCGTAGACTTTTACTTTCTTCCTTTAGTTTGTCAGTCAACTCGTGTATTTTTATCTCATCTTTACTCCTGAAAACCGAGTGCAATTGGTTTAATATTATTGTATCGTTGAAGCCAACTGGGAAATGAAGAGAAAATTGAAATAGAAGGCAGATACAATTGGCCTGAAACATGTTTTGAGAGAGCCACAATGCTCCTTATGATCAAGTGGGCAACATTCGGGAACTTTGCCACGGCCTTTGACATGTCAGATGTTTCAGTCGAAACGTAGACAGAAGGTAGCTCCCTCCACTCAACCATCATTCGAAATATATCCAACATTACGGATTTCATCTTGTGCAAGTCATCACTAGGAAAATGAAGGGATGCCTTGATGATTGCTTGTGTCTTTAAAGTAGCTAGTTTTGCATCGTTGATGATTGTGAATTTCGCGTAGTTTAAAGCTAATGCTGCCAAGGCCACCGCCAGCTTAGCATCCCAATGATATTTCGATAGCATTTCAAATAACCTGAAGGTTTTTTCATCCACATCTTCTCTAACCAAGTAGGAAATCTGGGAACAATGTAAGTGGAGGGTGTTTGATTATTCTCCTGTAACTCATGCTAAAATCCTTAAAAATACCAGCTCTTCTAAGTTTTGATTTAAAGGGTAAGAATGGATTTTGGTGATTCTTAATCAATGAATTGAAAAATACCAAATCAAAATCTAATCTCAGATTCAACTATACCGAATTAATATACTGTTCTGTTACAATTCTATGTTAGTAGATCCTCAAATTATATCATTCTAGAGAATTGAAAATATCTTAAGTAAACCAATGAACCCAAACTAACTCCAAATATTTTCAAAATATATACATGGAATAACTTGCTAAATTCAAATATATATTATATATATAAATAATAATAATAGTAAACGTAGGAATCATTACCTCATTAGAGATGAGCTTAACATCTGATGCTACCTTCTGCCTCTCTTGCTCTTTCTTTTGAAGTGCTGCTGAATCCGATCCTGTTTCGTTTACCTTCGTCTTCGTCTCTCCTTCCGCTTCCCTTTCTTTACCCTAACCAATTTATGTCAAAAGCAATAGCTCATTCATCAGGAAAAATCTATATATATATATAGTAAGGATGTTCTTTGACCGGAGTTGGCCTACCAAAAACTCGCTATCTTTAGATAATCACTTACCGTTGAAGCATCAGGAAGAGCAGGGAAAAGCTTTTCAATTAATTCGAGAAGATATTTGAGATCAACCTCCACGGCTTCTTCTGAATGAGTGTTCTTAATTTTCTCCAACCTATCTGCATCGGTTAACGATGTTGACGCCCTCCAACGGACCATTGAAGATTGCCCAGGCGGACTGTTGTTGTCCCTATGCACACTCATCGGTAAAGATAATGAACTCAACTAGCTGCATGGATAATATAGGCGCAACCACTAGCTTTATGCCCTACTTCACTTGCAAGTAAATAATTACTGCCCCAAAATTTAACAAAAATATCTATATATTTACGCAATGTTTCATTTAGTTTGAATTAAATAACCGATTATATATATTTTTATTATCCTTTTAATTTTAAATATACGTTTTGTTTCTAACATCATACTTTTAAATTAATTAATTAATATTTCAGTTTCACTTTAAGAATATAATAATTTCCTCCAATTTTATTTCATTATAAAAATTATATATCTTGATTAATGCGGCAGTCCACATGTGAATTTTTTTCTCAATTCCAATTTAATTTAAATATATATGTCTTATTAAAAAAATAATATGATTTAACTCTGATATAGGATAATATCATTTTAATAGTGTTTGATTTTCAACTTCATTCCATCAAAATTAAAAGAATTTTAAAAAGTATTAATAATAACTTTATACCTTGCTTGAGCTGCAGTTTAATAATAACTGCAAGATAAAAAAAGAGTACCTTCGTGCCCCACACGCTCCTTTCCCACCTGCTATTATTCGATAAGTTTTTCTAAAAATGTTTATTGAAAAATGGACAATTAATTAACCATATATTATTTTTTAAGAGATATTTTAATATTATGTTGTAAAGTTTTTAATCTTTTAAAAGTTAAATGTTAGTATAATTTATTTAATAAATTATTTTTAGTACAAATAAAATACCAGTATTTATTTTTAGTATAATTTATTTTTATAACAAATAAAATACCATTATTTATCTTTGAATAAAATTTATTTAGATAAAAATAATATAAAATAATTAGCAGCTAATAAATTAAATCTTTTCGAAAATAATAAGATATAAGGAGAAGAATAAAATTATCTTTTTTAATATTCCCCTTCTTGTTTTAATATATTATGATATAAAATAATACACTAATTACAATTAATAAATTTTGTTGTGCCTTAATTTACATTCAATTAAATTTTATTTTATTACTTATATTTGTTAGATTAATTTTTATATTTATTTTTTATAATTTTTAAAAATTAAATTTTTATATTTATTTTATCTTCACATAAATTTTAAATAATAGTATTTATTTTTGAATTAAAATTGAAGGAAATGGTAGACTTGTATTTTCACATTCTCTTCCCCTCTTTTAATGTAGCATGATTAAATTTAATCAATAAAAATTAGGTAACATATCTAAATTACTCTCTGTATATGCATACTTCTAAAATTTTTTAAAAAAATGAAATTAGGTTAACTTAATTCAATTTCTCCTTTCGTCTCCTTCTTAGCTACTAATTCATTATTAGGCATAAGAATTTTTATCACTAATAATTATATTTTAAATCTTATTTTTAATTAAAATTTGATTTTGTATTAAAATGATCCAATTTTTATTTGAATTGATTCAAATGTATATGATCAGATTTAATATGATATAAGTCAATAAATTATACTAATGTACAACATACATTATAAAAGTCTAGAATATATGTTAGTCTCATGTTTATTGATTTTAATGTTAACAATCAATTCATTTGAGTTTTGACATGTGTACAATGTACTACAGTTGGTACAGGCGTACCATTAAGCTTTTTGTAATTTTTCTTTGGTTTGGCAGAAGGTTTGGTATAGGCATACCATCTACTATATCTGGTCATACAAAAGCCACTGCCCAAATTAGCATTTGGTATTTTAGAAACGATTCGGGCGTACGTGACTCTGAACAGAAACTTTTCTATTTTAATTAAAAGCATTTCAATGGAATTATTTATAATAAATGATTAAAGTAACTAACTCCTGTTGAGAGAGAAGCATATTTAATATTGGAAAAACTAATCTTCAAGTAAGTAACTTGATTTTTTTTATGCAATCAACTCCATCTCTCTCTACTTTGCTCTCTTCTTCTCTCAAGTCTCATTTATTACCCTAATTTGCTTTTCATGTATTGGTTTGGTGAGAGCTATTGATTGGGTTTACAATTGTAATTGAGAGAAAAATCTTATGAGATTAAACACAATTATAAAGGTTGGAGTATAAGCCTTGAAAATACTAGGATTGAATTTCTTGTTTAGGAGAGTGGATGTAGGCAATTTAAGTGCCGAACCACTATAATTTATGTGTTGCCTCTTGGGATTTCAATTGGTATCAGAGTATTATGCTTTTTTATGCTAGAATTAACTTTCTAAAGCTAAAGATCTATGGTAACTCAAGGTGTTGAAAATCAATTTTACACAAGACCCCCTTTTTCAATGGAATCGATTATTATTATTAGAAGCATATAATGGAAGTCTTTTTGGAAAGTGATGGAGTAGACTTATCTGATTTGATTGAGAATGATTACACTCCTCCAACAATCACCAATGAAGGTGTCACTACCTTAAAACCTAAAGCTACTTGGACTATAGAAGATTTCAAGGTCAACGCTAGAAACAAGAAGACTATGAACATGCTATATTATGCAATAAGTCATGAGGAGTATGGTCTTATTTCTCATTATATGATGACCAAGCAAGTATGGGATGCTTTGGAAACACACTAGAAGGAACTAACCAAGTCCAAACAAAGAAGGTGTAACTCTTGACTCACCAATATGAGTTGTTCACCATGAAGGCAAATGAGAGCATCTGCAAAATATACAATTAGCTCATAGTTATCATGAATGGACTCATGAAGTTAAGGAAGGTTTATCATAAGGAAGACATCAATAATAAGATTCTAAGGGTTTTACCAAAGAAAGATTGGGAAGCTAGAGTCACATCCATTAAAGAAGCCAATGATATGTAGGTTTTATCAATCAATGTACTTCTTAGAAAACTCCTCACACATGAAATTACACCAAAGCAAGGAGTTGAAGAAGATAAAAGAAGAGGAATTACCTTGAAAGCCTCTAAGGAAGAAAATAAGGTGGAATGCATAAGTGAAGAAGACATTGATGATGAGGTGGCCTTACTTTCTAAAAAGGTGAAGAATCTTCTCATGAGGAAGAAAAGATTTGAGAATGACTTCAAGAAGTTATTCGAAGCAAGAAAGGATCAAAGTAAAAGAAAAGCATTCAAGAAGAATCTGGCCACTTGATTTGAGTATAACAAATTGAGCCACATGAGGAACGAGTGTTCTAGACTTAAGAAGTCATTCAAGCCATTTAAGAAGGCATTGAAAGCTACTTGGGATGATGATAGCAAGTCTTATGATAATAGATCTGATGATGAAAGCATAACCAACCTTTGCTTCATGGCATTGACGGATGAGCATGATAAAGATGAGGTTAGTACTTCTTCTCATTCTTATTATAGTGATAATATAAATGATAAGGAAGATGTTTTAGAAATCCTCTTAGACAAGTATTGTTACACCCCCGACCCAACACTCAAGGGATGCGACAAGATCCCGTAGCATAACCATCGCTCACCCGTCTCAGGAAAACAACAGTTATACTACAAGGGATTTTGACCATTCTAACGCTCGTATAAGAAATCCAAATAAACATAAAGAATACAGAACAAAACCCTGGATATATAAATACAAGGATTCTTATACAATACATTTAGTATACTGCAAATTCTAATACAAAAGAGTCTATGCACAAATATACAACAGAGCAGGAGTCCATCCAGAAGTCCAAGACACGAACCAGCTGCTATACCTCTAGCCCCGGTGCTCGCCCTCTGAACTCGGACCTACGATCATCAAATGACAATCGCTAAGAATACATCTCAGTGGTGCTAGGAACACATCATATACCAATCACAAGCATCATATACATACATCATACAATATACGCCCAACCAATACGGCATACGGCCAACCAATCAAGCACATGCATATGGCATATAGCCAATCACTACATGGCACACAGCCATACAATAGGCACACAGCCCCACACACAGCATACGGCCCATACATCAATCGTAATATGCACTCTTCCTCAGTTTGGTGCCTCTCGCACTCTTTTAGGAGCATCGCTGACCCCTTCACCATATTGATCAATACCGGTACTTCTCGCACCTGTAGGGCAGTACTCACCCCTTCACCATATTGATCAATACCGGCACTTCTCGCACCTGTAGGGCAGTACCCCTTTAATATCAATTGGTACCTCTCGTACCGTTCATAGCGCCACCCTTATTTCACCCCCTCACATGAGATGCTATGCAATCATACATCATGCATACACAAGCCATATAACATGCACACATGCCAATCATCCAATAACCATAATCACACGCATCAAAAGCATGCACCAGCATAATCATCGGGAATTCAATCCCCAAGCATCAGTTCTAAGCTTACAGAGCCATAGAACCACTAGAACAAGCATAGAGGCAATCAAACCAACACAAACAATCAATCCTAAGCACAAACAACATAACATCTAGCACAAACAATCAATCCTTAGCACAAACAACATAACATCTAGCACAAATAATCAATCCTTAGCACAAACAACATAACATCTAGCACAAACAATCAATCCTTAGCACAAACCTGAAGACAGAAGCTTGCCAACTCTTGCCCTCGATCACCATACTAACCTGCTCTAGCCTTAGCTTCTAGCTCTCGCCCTGTCTCGGTGCTTAGCAACCCCTCTCCGGTGTGTGTTTAGGGTTTAGGGATGTTTGGTAGGGTTTAAGGGAAAGAAACATAAGAAAAAGGCTTGGTTTCTGCTGTTAAAAAGCCCATTTTAAGTCGCGTATGCCCGTACCAGTCTTCGTACGCCCGTACCAACTTAAAAAGCCTGACAAACCCAACTCCTACGAGCAACGGTACGGCCGTACCACCTTTTGGTACGCTCGTACGGCCACCTAAAGCCTGACAAACCTATTTTCCTGCGAGTTGAAGTACGCCCGTACCATCCATTGGTATGCCCGTACGCCAAGCAAAAGCCCTAGCCTCCTCAACTCCCCTGTCTCGTACGGTCGTACAGCCTCCCCGTACGCCCGTACCACTCCCCAAACTCCTCCTTACCCACTCAAACGCACTCCTCGGCCTCCTGAAATACCTCAAACACATCCCATACATGCATGCCATCATGCACACACCTAGCACACATGCAAATACACATCCAAGACGTCATCATGACGTACACACAATCACAGAATACATAGCACATACGCAAGCAACACATGTATACATACACATATACATCCAATCATGCATACAAAACTACTAAAACTCCTAGGGAGTCAAACGCGGGCGTAACAAGTATAAGCCATTGGAAATTAAAAGGAAGATTTTTAAAAGCAAGCTAACTAGTGTTTTAAAAGAAAATAAAGATTTACAATGCTTAATTAATGAACTTACTTTATTTAAAATCAAGTTTGAAGTTTTGGAAAAGGAAAACATAACTTTGAAAAAGGACAATGAAGTTTTGAAAAATCAAAAGGATCAAATTTCAAAAGAAACGGATTTATTGAAAGAAAATCTTTCAAAATTTAAAGTTAATAGTGCTAAAATTGATTCTATTTTAAAGTATCAAAAACTCAAAAGAGATAGAAATAGAATTGGTTTCAACCAAGGCTCTTTCTATTCATCCAAGGGACCCATATTTCTAAAAGCATCATCTTCTACTCTTAAGGATAATGAAAGAAAATGTGAGAACAATGGTGTTCAAACAAATCATTTTACTAGACCTAATAGAAATCATGACAAGGCATATAAATGCTCGTGTACATGCAAGATGACTCATGGTCATGCATCTAACATAAAGAAAAAGAAATATGTTCATCATAATTCTAGATTTAAAAATATAATTTATCATTATTATGGTAAAATGGGACATATAAATAGTAGATGTTTTATTAGGAAAAGTTATTGGGGTAACAACCCTTATGACATTTATGCTTCTAACCCTAAGGACCCAAAATATATTTGGGTACCTAAAATAAAGTGATTATGTTTATATTATAGGTGTGCTTGAGATCCAAGGTGAATGTGAACAAATGGTACCTTGATAGTGGATGTTCAAGATATATGATTGGGAATGCAAACTTATTCTCTTGTTTGGAGAATTGGGAAGGTGAAAATATCACTTTCGATGATAATGTAAAAGGTAAAGTGATTAACATTAGTAAGATTGTTAAGGAATCCTCTTTCTCTATTAAGTAGGTCATATTGGTTGAAGGTTTGAAACATAATCTTTAGAGTATTAGTCAACTTTGTGACAATGGTTACAAGGTTATCTTTGACCCAAAAGATTATCTTATATATAAGATGAGGGGGCTAGGGTTCCTGGAGGTCGTATGGCGTACCAGAGGGTTGTACAGCCGTACGCCAACTCGCAAGAAAATGTATGCATAAGGTGAGTGGTGGCCCCATGGGCGTACCAAAGGGGTGGTGGCCCCATGGGCGTACCAAAGGGGTGGTACGGCCATACCGCAGCTTACAGGAAGTTGGGTTTGTCAGGCTTTTTAGGTTGGAACGGGCGTACGGGTAGTGGTACGGCCGTATGCGACTTAAGTTGGGCTTTTTAAACAGATAAACAGAAGCCTTTTCTTCTGTTTCTTTTCCCCAAACCTCTCCTAAACGTCCCAAAACCCTAGAAGACACAGAGGAAGGAGATTCTAGACACCGAGTTAGTGCGAGAGCTTGAAGTTGAAGCTAGAGCTGGTTAGCGATGGGATCACGGGCTAGAGAAAGCAGTCTTCTTTCTTCAGGTTTGTGCTAGGTTTTATTGGGTTTGATGCCTATTTGCTTTCCTTCTTGTTCTACGACTCTGTTAAGCCTAGAATTGATGCTTGGGGATTGAATTCCCTGTGATTATGCTTGTGCATGCTTTTGATGATTGTGATTGTGGTTATTGGTTCTGAGAAGGAACGTATATGTGGCTATTGGTTCCAGGAAGGAACGTGCCTTGTAATTATTGGATGTTTGGCTTGTTGGATTGTTATGTAGCTTGTTCATGCATTATGAATGATGACATAGCATATCATGTGAGGGGGGAGAAATAAGGGTGGCGATATAAAGGTACGCTGAGTACCGGGTACGAAAGGTACCGAGTCAAATTACGGAAGTGAGATGCTTCCACGGGTACGAGAAGTACCAATATTAATCAATATGCATAGGGAGTGAGACGCTCCGAGAAGAGTACGAGAGGTACCCATATTTATTAATATGACAACGGAATGAGATGTTCCGGAAAAGATATGCGAGAGGCACCAAACCGAGGGCAAGTGCATTGTACGATTGACTGTTGAGCATTCATGATTGTGTGATTGGGCAGAGATTACCGGTATTGCATGTGATTGTTACACCCGCGTCTAGGACCCTAGTAGTTTGTATGTATACGTATGGTTGTTAGGGTGTATGTATGTACGTAGACGTGTAGGTAAATGCGTATGGATGTAATTGATCTATGTGCCTTGATCATGTTTATATGAAAAATGCATGTTGATGAATGAGGAATGATGGTTTAGTACTTGTGCTTGAATGGGTGGTTATGGCTTGATGTACATGTATCTCGTGGCTAGGTTTGGTGTC
>CANYBF011591795.1:0-11228 GCA_948192965.1 Dalechampia spathulata | reverse complement strand
ATATTTATCTTTGAATTAAAATTTAAAAAGTAATATTTATCTTCATATAAATGTTAAAAAATAATATTTATCTTTCAATTAAAATTAAAAAAAGTAATATTTATTTTCATATAAATTTTTAAAAATAATATTTATCTTTGAATTAAAATTAAAAAAGTAATATTTATCTTTATATAAATTTATAAAAATAATATTTATCTTTGAATTATTAAAATTAAAAGGGGAGGGGTAGACTTGTCTTTTCACTTCCCCCGCTTCCCTCTTTTAATATATATATGATTATTAATTTTTTAGTTGAAATAACGATTTTCATGTTAAATCTATCCTAAATCTCTATTAAATAATTCTTAAACTTATATTAAATTTATACTAAATTTTGAAAAATTATTATTTTTTAAATTTATTTTGAAAATTCATCACTCTTAATATTTTTTAAACAAAAGGCATTTTAATTTTTTTTTCAAATTATGACATTTTAAAAAGTTTCTTAAGAGCTTATGTTTGATTGTTTTTCGAGGGGGTGTTTTTCCAAACAATAGAAAATAAAAATAAAATAATTTTAAAACATGTTTTATATTTTTTGTTAACTGACCGATTATAAATTTCCATACCCCATAAAAAGGAGGCATCCTCATTTTAAAATTTAAAAGGTAACATTATCGATATATTAATTTGCAACTTAATTCGTTAGACAAATACCAAATAATTTGCACGCAAAAGAAAAAATAATATAAAAAAATAAAGCATTTGGGTTGAAATTACTTGTTTGACCTATTTGATTATTTTTTTCATTAAAATTGACGATCTTTTAGTAATAAAAATAAATAATGAGCATATTGTATAGAATAGATCACCTAAGCTAGCAAAACGACACTGTATTAACAACAGTGTCAGCGGAATATTGTGAAATCCCAAGAATCAAAATCCATCAGTTTCATGCGTTTTTCTGCTCCTGAAAGAAAGAAAAAATGATAAGAACAATAGTAGTGAAGAAATGGCATCCACTTTGAAAATCCTTAATAACAATCCAGTTAAGTTTATCTTCTCTTCAATTAATACTTGGAACTGTTCTCCATCAATCTTTAGAAGACATTCAGGTAAATTAATTCACCTCACTTTGATTCTTCATGCTTTTCATTAATTCTTTTGATTATGTGTTTAACTTTAGAGTGCTGTTTATTCATTCATGCAGTGATTGGTAAATCTGGACTAATAAAAACATGGATAAAGCAGCATGAGCCTAAATTACACCATCCATTCTCAATGTTTAAACCCATAAAAAGCACTCGTAAGGTACCTTTATCAGGTGATGTATTTGCTTTACGCTCCGATTTCTTGCTTTAAATCATGTTTAGAATATGTGTCAATTCTATTTATTTGACATACGATTCAAATTACACAGTTAATTCTCCTATTTGGAAATATCTCGTTGTTGTTCTTTCAAATTGAAAAGAAAAATGAAATGAATTTGAATAAAATTATCTTTTAGGTTGAAAACAAATTTTAAAAAATGTCCCTTCTTTTGAAGTTGAAAGAATTGAATTCGCTACAACAATCTTGCGAAACTCGAGATTTGACCAAATAGAATTGTATAGAATTCATTTTCTCAGGTTTTTAGACTTTGCATAGTTGTTTGTTAAAATTTAATTCTATTGAATTCCTGTGCGTGATTCATTCTGAACAGGGCTGACATGAATCTAGGAGAAAAACAGTTCAGTACTGGCTTAACTTTTTTCAATACTTTATATGCCAATTGCAGGTGGAAATGCGTCGAGTATCGGTAGAGGATTGCTTGGTGTGTCATTTATGATTGGTTCTATAGCCTACCATAATCAAGTTGCATATGCAATGGATGGTGAGCAATTTGCTTCTTTTGATGCTTGAGCTGTAATCATCGTTAAATATCAATGGAAACATACATATATAATTGCATAACCCTAACAAATGATTGTTTTTAGGGCAAGATATATTGGTCGATGATAGCGATTTTTCAGATGAATCATCAGATGTGGGAAAAGAGTTCCCTTTGATTTGGATATTTGTGAGAAAATTATGGCTTCCTACTTTTTTCTTTCTCACTGTTTTGGTGAATTGGGATCATCCTATCGTTCTCGTCACTAAAGTTGTCCTTTTCCTCTTTAGCACTAAGCCTAGCCCTTTGTCGGTTTATGTATTCATTGGACAGGTTAGTTAGCAGTACTACTTGCTTTAACCCCTTTGTTAGATGATAATTCTATTTATACAGGGTCATTGTTATATTACATGATTGTTTTGATTGCTTTCATTAACTGGCATAAACATGACAATGTTATATAGGAGAGATAAATTTTTTATTACTTGAATGCTCCTGCTATTCTAGATCTTGATGATATCATTAAATTGTTAAGACATGAGCTTGAAAAATGAAGAAGTGCTTCTCCACCTATCATTATTTCTCATTACTGCACCCTTAATTAGAATGCCCCACATAATTACAGTGACCATCCCTCATAACTGATACATTTGTTCTATTCTATATTTCCCACTTCGAGATGTTGGTTCGTTGTATTCATCTTAAAAGAGGTGTTTTTCCAATGAAATTACTTATGCATATGCATTTTACTCGAAGTGATCTTGACTTCAAGTTTTAACTTACAGTTATGTCAGCAATCCATGCGAGAAAAACCCTACCTATACTTGCTAAAGGTATATTCTTGTAACAATGTCTGTTAATTTATTCATATGGCACGTGCAAAATGTTTTTAGGTGGGAAGAGTATAAGATGATGTAGACAGTGAAACATTCTTCTTTACTCTTTGTTTGAAGAGCGTAAAATCACGTGTGAAGCTTGAAAAGAATCTCTATATGGGAAAAGTGAGAGCAAAACTGATCGAATCATGTAGATGCCTTTTATAACAACTTCTTTCATTTTCTGTAAAAAACTAGTGAAGTACAAAAGCACAATTTCGCTCCTGCTTCAGTTGTTTTCTCTGCATTTTCTCCTTTTCCTTCTCTCAAAAAAGTATAAAAGTCTATATTTGTTATTCTTATTGTATTATTATATTTCCTATCTTCCTCTTTTGTTATGTTGTTCACTTTTTCTCTATATTGTGACGGTGATAATGATATGAATGTATAAGTGAAAGATTTGTGAAATGCTTCAACTTTTAATTGCCATTCTTTGGTTAATTGCATTCATGGTTGATGGGTGATTAGAGTAACTTGTCTTCCCAAGGAGAAAGGAGAATCCGGCTTAGGCCTACATGGACGAGCTTTCTTATTTTATCTGTAATGCAAGAGGGAGTTAAGTTTAAAAATGAAAAAAGATTTGGCATGTAAACTTCGTAGAATGCAGGTTCAGATGTAGATGGGGCGGTGATTATTCAATGATTAGATGGACTTTAACTGAATTCGAATCAGTAGATTGGTAGCACCTTACCTCTGCTAAAGATTGGCTCCTCATTTCATCCATTGTTAATTACATCCCAAACTATGATCAGCACAAATAAGAATTGGGATTTCTTTTACTCACTTTTTTCAGTACACATTTTCTGCCTTGCAGTCATTATATGCAAACAAAGTTGAAGTCCAAGACTACAAACTTTTCTGCCTTGCCACTGTTGAAGTAAAAGACCAGAAACTTACTCTGGTAGGAGTTCTTGGTGGCTGGTGGGCTTTTCCATTGTCGCAAAAGGCATTTTCTGTGTTTTGGAACAGTGTTCTTTATTAACAAAGAATGGTAAACAAATTTCAGCCATAATTCTTTAGCTAACATGTTTGAAGTCAGCTTTTAGCATTCTGGGCAATATTTGACCAGCTTTTCTTTTTTCTTCTTGTTTTCTGTTTTCCGCAACCTTCATCCAAAGGAATTATGCATAGAACTCACAAAATCGGTGGATTTTAGTTTCATGCCTTTAGAAAACAAAATTCATGAATTTTTATGATAAATTTGAACAACTTACTTTTAACACAACAATGAGGATACTATGTGGGGATACTATGTGGTAATTCTTGTCCTCTTGCAACAAGAAACTTGAAGCACACAAGGATATTTAGAATCCTATGGATTCTAATAGAAGAAAAAAAAAGTTCAAATTCTTGTACACTCTTTTCAAGTCCTCATTTCGCATGCCTTCCAAAGATACAGGGTATAGTAAAAACTAGGGTGCCTAAAAAATTTCATGGAATCAAAAATCCATTAAAAAATCTGAATTTAATGATTAATTAATCTAATGATTTATATTTAGGATTTAATTTTTTATTTTAATTTTTTATTTTAATAATTTTCAATTTTGATTTCAATTTTTAATTAAAAAAATTGAACAATTTTGTTTATCATATTTATGTTTGAAATTATTATTTTACCTTTTTTATTAATTATAATTTATTTTATTTTAACAAATCTTAATTTCTTTCTAATCCTAGACATCATAACCTCCATTATTATTCATTCCCATCATCATCACCATCACCATCACCATCGATAATCATTAATTATTGATGTCACCTTTGCCACGAGTATATCAAATTACTTCTTTTATTCGTGTTTTCTTTTTCTTTTTTTTATTCATTCGCATTGTTGTCATTATTATTGCCACCGCCATTACCATCACCGACTACCAATATCATTTTTGTCACTATTTTAATTATATCATACTTATTCTTCTTCTTTCTCTATCCTTTTTTTGTTATTCTTATTTTTTACTTTTTTTATTCATTTTTATGTTTATTTTTAATAAATAGAAACATAAAAAATGGATTTACTCTTGCTTCTTTTGTTCATATTTTTCGTTATTATTTTATTTTAAAATATTTTTCATCATTCTTAATCTAAAATATTCTTCATTTGTTTAAATTTTGTTTATTTTTCATTGATTTCTCATATGTAAAGAAATTTATTTATTGATATATACAATATGATATATGTGGTAAACAAATTTATTTACTAATATATATTGGATGGTATATATGATAGATAAATTTAATTACTAATACATAATGGATTGTATATATGGTAGATAATAATACATACTAGTAAATACATTTATATATCATATATATTATATGATATATAATAATAAATATATTTATTGATCATATATATCATATAGTATATGACAAGAAATATAGTATTTACCATAACTATATAATATTGAAATCTAAAAAATTGAATGATGAATTTTGCAAATAAAAACTAGACTAATTGTTTAAAATTTTGTATTTTTTATTAATGTTTTATTTTGAAATTTATTTTGTATTTATCCTTTTTACTTTATTCATATTTTTTTCAATTTTTATATTTCTTATGAAAATTTAGTAAAACCCAATGATTGGGAGTGGTTAGTAATAATTGAAGGCATGACTACCAATCGAAGAGAGTGATAGCGGCTATAGCGAATGATGGTGACAACGGTGATGGCATAGCTAATGGTGGCAATGGCGATCATGGCAATTATGGTAGCTAGAGTTAAAATTTTAAATTTAATAAAGTATATTAAAGATAATATTGATAACTTTAAAATGAGCTGACTCAATTTGATATATATTTAAATTTTTGACATTTTTTTTAAATTTAAAATCTTCAAGATGACATTTACCTTATTCATCCTTGATCATATATATTAACTATGGTAACTCTATGAATCTAGGAATTATAACTTAACTTTTTCTTTTTACACTATAACATGTTTTTAACAAAAAAATGATCTCCTTTTTTATGGATGTTATTTAATAATTTTTTGTTTACTACTTTCATTTTTCTTTTTATATAATATCATATAATGTAAAGATTATTTTTACAATATTTTTGTATCTATGTATGTAATAAGTTTTTACATAATGGTTAACAATTGAAAAATATAAATAAATGATCATTTTTGTGATTAATTGATAAATAATTAACTATTAATAATAATTTGGGTTTAGATTTATATTTTAAAAAACTAAAATTGATGGATTAGTTTTTTTAATATTTGTGAATATGTTAACCAATTTATGGACAATCAAGTAAAAATAATATAATTCATGATATATTTATAAGTGTCAAATGAGTGGGATTCTTTTTATAGAAGCCTTGTTGGTATGGAAGAGAATGATAGTGATTCAGTTATTGAAAGATTTCTTGCATAAGAAAGTGGTGAATGGTCAACAAGGATCTGATATTGGAATAATTTTCATTTCTAAATTCAATCCAACATTACTAAACAAATCAACTTTAATTTAATTGTTTAATTAAACTAGAGAAATATTGTTTAATTAAACAAAATAAGTTAGTCGATAAATTAAATTAATCTTAAAAGCATGAATTAATCAAAATTAATTCATCTTGAACAAAAGTTTAAACAATTAAAGATGATTTAAATCTTTTCCTAAATCATTTAAACAAACAAATCATTCATTCATTCAATGTTAATCAATTATTTACTACCCATAGCCAATCAATTAATAGTCATTATCTCTTTTCCAATTGATTCAAAGCTTTCCAAAGTTTTAAACCAATTTTAAATGGAGCATTACAAAAATGAGCTGGCTAAACTCAAATCCAACATTCAATTAAGAACAAGATAAATAATTTAAGATTAAACAAGATCAAACACAACTAGATAATGTTTACTTCATCACCCAATTGTAAATCACCCTAACTCATCAAACAACTACTTTACTATTCATTAATTCTAAAACAAACAAAAGTAAAATAAAATGAAAGAGTTTTACAGCCATTGAAGATAAAACTAAGAAATTAAAGCTTTAGTTGTTTGCAAGTTGATTAGTTTTTAAATTTCATTTTCTTCTAAGACTTCAAATCTTTAGATCTTCAAAGCTTCCAAAACTAAATTATGAAAACAAAATAGCAATGATCTATCAAAATCTAAATGAACTCTACTGTAAAAGGAAAAAACGAGCCTATTCTAAAGCTCTCCCCTTTAAACATTTAAAGAGAAAATATGTATACCCTCATCAAAATAGATCATAATCATTAAAAATAGAGATTCAATGGTGTCAACTTTACTCTAAAAATTAGAAGAAAATGCATGAGTTGGTAACCACTTGAGTCGAGTTGAGTACTGGTGAATGAAAATCAAATGTCTAAAGGGTAACTTGACTCAAGTTAGGTCCAACTTGAGTTTAGTTGGCTTAAATAACCAACACAAAAAGAGGGCAATAAGCAACTTGAGTTAAGTTAATACCAACTTTATCACATTCATATTCATAACATTCTTATGTGGTTACATTTTATGTATGACTTAGAATGATTGAATGAATGATGCATGAAATGAATGAATGCATAATGATATGGAAAACAAGTTATGAATATGTCATGGAAGAATGTAAATCCATTAGACATGAAATGAAGTGAAAATGTACCTAGGATGCCTCTTTAATATGTTTTTGGCAAACACTTTAAAAGATACATAAAAGTGAAATTCGTAAGTGAAAAGCAATGTTTACGCATGATATAAATGTTATATGATGAGAAATAATATGTTAGAATATATATTATAAAGTATAAATGAAGTTAGAATTAAAAATAAGTTACGTTAAAAGTAGGGGTATTTTAGTAATTTCACTTATAGAGAGGGGTATTTTTGGAAAGTAAAAGTATGTATGTAGGATATATGATGTATGTTATATATGTATAAGATATATGACATGATAATTTAAGGAAATATTAAAAAAATGGAAAAGAAATTAAATTAAGGAAGGAACCAACGAAGAAAGTGACAAGTGTCACCTTATGATTGGACCATTCCTTAACTTCATGCAACTTACATAATTAAAAGATAAATTAAATGAATTTTTACGAGTGTTGGATGACATTTTCTCTTCATCCTCCAGACCATACAAACCATATTGTGTTTCCTTATTCTTTCCATTTTCAAGCTAAATCCTACACTTTACTAAGGTAAAAAGTTATAAATTCTATTTTTTAAATATTATTTTTACTTCATTCTTCTTGTATATGTTCTTATTTCTTATTTTTGGTGGTTAAAATTTGAGTTTTTGTTGATGGAAGAATTTGGTTGGAGGTTGAATATGAGGTTTAAGCATGGATTTTGTTGAATTGGTGAAGGAAAAGGAAAGACCATTCTTGACTATTCATGTTTGATGCAATTTGATTAAGTTTTGTATATGGAATTGATTTTTATGAAAACCTTAGGTAACCTACATGAAAATGACTATTGAATGTTGTATGAGATGTGTATGTATTTCTAGAAGTGACAAATTGTGAAAAAGAATAAGAAAAATGCATGAAAAGTTGATAGGAAGTAAGAAAGTGCATGGGAAAAAGTTGCTGCTTGATTTTTCACCTCTTGGAAATGACCTCTATAATTTGGTTCTAATCTATAAATTACTAAATTATATATAAATATTATGAATTATGATATTAAAATGAAGAAAATAAAGTTTAAAGGCAATTGGATTGCAATTGCAAAAGTTATGCTTAAAATGGTATCAATGGGGGCAGTATGTGGGTATGGTTGTGTATGGCTGCCTTAGGTTGGGTTTAAATAAATAATGACTAATAAATTTGGCTTAGAAGTGTGTATAACATGTATATGTATGTGTGTATTTAGTTTGGTAAATTTTGAAGTAATTTGGATGTTTAAAGAAAGAGGTATGCATAATATATACAAGTGTTTGCTAGAAATATATCTTAAAAGCGAAGTTAGGGGTTTACAATAATTGCATTTTAACTACATTAATGTTATTGAAAAATTTTATGTAATATATCATTATAAATATCTTTGAATTTAGTTTCTAATGGTATCAAGATCAAAAAATTCTAAGATCATTTGCTAGGTTAAAAAATCACGTTATAAGGACTGTTCCATTTGAGCAGAAATTAGGTAGAAAACTTTGGTATGCAGCCTTTTATAATTTGATAGCCTAAATGAATTTCAAAAATTACAAGTAATAGATCAAATTAAAGCTTATTGAGTCTAGTTTCCATCGGTATTTGGTTTTTTTTTTTAAGAAGTCATTTATATGGTCAAAATGCTCATGCAATGAAGATGGTTACACTAAGGTAGGATATGTTAATGCATAAATTGCATGGAACTTTAAGTACTAACATGATTCACCAAATGAACTTATTTTACATACTTAAATGAATGGTTATGTTCATGCTATTACAAATCCAATATAGAACAAAAATGACCAAATGAATAATAACCCGTACTAAATGAATAGTAATCCATATATAGTATCCTTGACCAAATGAATAGTAACTTACATAACATAGTTTGGCCATTTAAGGAAAGAATATTTAAGGTATATAAAATTAATGTTATGCTTATTTAAGCATTCTAAGTTATTATTATACTTAATGATATTTATGTTATACTAAGACATATCTATTATTATTACATATGTGTGACTTGTGTAAACATTTATCCTTGATTTAGAAATATGGAATGCTATGGTATGGAAAGATACTTGAATACTTATTATAAATAAAAGTTGAATAGTATTACATGTATGTTTTTATATAGACACTCTTAAATACAGGTTTTGATAACGAAGCTAATACCTCTATCCAAGCCTCTAATAAGGGTAAATCGGTGACATGTTTATGCTTCTTACTTCATAACCTTTCTTAGGGTCTTGAATTAGCCTATTATATTGGAATGTTTATGATATACACGAAATGGGTATGAATGGTCATTAATATCTCATGATGTACATTGCATACGATCATGAATACATCATATGAATATTATATCATGAATCATATTCGTGGCATTTTATAAAGTGTTATAAGGTGGAAAGAAAAAAAAGAGTGGTGATACGATACAAAATGCAATGGAAGCGTATTGGGTCAAAATTCCTAATTGGAATTAAAAATATGGATTCCTTCAATGGAATCATACAGTACCATTCCTGATTGGAATTAAAAATAATGGTTCACTGAACCATACAGTTTACAATTACATACCATCTTACGGGAGATGAGTACTGGTACATAAAGGGACATAGTACGAATTAAAATTATGCACAATATTACAAAAAGAGATGAAATATTATAAAAGAATCAAATGGAGAGTGCAAAGCATGAATGCATTCTTAAAGGCATACATCATCATTAATATATGATATTAATACACTCTCTTGTGAAAATTAATTGATGATTTTATACTGGATGCCATTCTTGTATAAAAGTATGCTTTGTATATATTTGTTTTTATAGCACCATTGAATTATATACTCAATGTTTATCATTTGATGAACGCAGGATCTAGGCCAATCGAGGAACAATAGGATTAGCTAATCGGCAGTTAACGAAGGTTAAGATTTTTAAAAATTTCCTATCTTGAAGGTAGTCTAGACTTTTGTATAATACTCTGAGTTGTAATTCTCATTATGTAGCATATATAGTTACTCATTTGGCAGTAGTACTTAATTATATATTTTTATGATGTGTATGTTTATTTTGTTCTTATATTTCACGAGTATGATATGATGATGTTATATGATGATAACCATGGATGAAATAAGAATGTTCTCATATGCATATACAAAATGTTTGCAAATTATGTGGTATGATAAGATACATGAAAACAAACAAATAAAATGTTTAGGTTATGTCATAATGATAATAAGTAGATGTTATACTGCAAAAAATTTTCACCACGGGACTTGATGAATAGTAACTTATAAATAGTGCTTAGTGAATAGTACTTGTTAAAAAAAAGTATGCATCCTTTGTAGTGTAATTAATGATTTCCTTTCTTATAAGGTTATTCTTTATACTACTGGAGCATGTTACGCTAGGTATGGGTATGACATGTTTTAGTGGTATTAGAGCTATGGTTTGTTTAATTTATGATTATTGCATGATGTAACTACTACCAATGATTAATGAGCTACATAATAAGAGTATTGTTAGTCCTTACTATTGCTAACTACTTTGATCCATGTATATGTATTTATGTGTTACAGATTATATAATTATGTTTGATAGAGCATAGATGATAGGTGAAGAAGGTGGGGGTAACTTTGACCTATAAGGTAGTACATCAGAAGCCAGTGATAGAGCCGAGATTAGACAAGAAAATTGCTAGACAGTGTGAATAGGTAGAACAGATACAGAATAGCCTGCTACTTCTTGTCACACCCAGCCCACCGGGAGTAACATGCTCCCGTAGAATATACAATGACTTCCCCTTCAGGGAAACCATCATACACCCTACAAGGGATAACCGCTATATTAGTATCGTGCATGTGACATGAATAAACAAGGGCAAGCA
>CANYBF011591711.1:0-40186 GCA_948192965.1 Dalechampia spathulata | reverse complement strand
CCAGTCAATGCACTCTCCCTCGGTTTGGCGCGTCTCACGCTCTTTGCCTGTACGGAGAGCATCTCACTCCCGTGTTATCAATTAGCTCTAGTACCTCTCCTGCACTGGCCACTAATTGACAGACATCGGTACGTCTTGTACCGCGATACAGTACATATATCGCCACCCTTATTCCATCCCCTCACCATGCAATGCGATGCCAATAATACATACGCCTACACATGCCATATACCAATACTATAAGGCAAACATCCAATAATCACAAGGCACGTTCCTTCCCGGAACCTATTGCCACACCTACGTTCCTTCTCGGAACCATTAACCTCAATCACACGCATCCAATGCAAGAACAAGCACAATTACAGGGAATTCAATTCCCAAGCATCAATTCACGGTATCACCAAGCCGAAACACAAGGATACATGCCCTAAGCAACAAACATAAGGCATAAAATATAACCCAGAGCACAAACAATAGACCTAACACAAACATAAGTCACCTAGCACATACAGCACAAACAAACATTGTTTAGCACAAACCTTAAAGCACAAGCAACCACTAGTGCACGCTTCTAACCCTGACTCGATCCCCGTCCACTTCTACCTCACTCTCGCTTCCGCTAGGGTTTGGTAAATTAAGAAGGAAGAAATTAGAGAATTGGTAGGGTTTAAGAACGTTTAGCACGGGAGAAAAAATGAAGAAACTTAGGAAGGAAGCCCGATTAAAAATGTTCAAAAAGTCAAAGAAGTGACGTCAAAGCCACTGTCACGACTCGTGACAGCTCTGTCATGACTCGTGACACCCATGTCATGACTCGTGATAGCTCTGTCACGACTCGTGACACCCCTGTCACGACTCGTGACAGCTCTGTCATGACTCGTGACAGCCCAAAATGCCTTCGAAAAATGACAAATATCACCCTTCACGACTCGTGACACTATTCGTGAACCCAAAAACACTTAAAACAAGCAAAACTCTCTGTAACGACTCGTGACACTCATTCACGAGTCGTGACCACCAAAAATACTTCCCCACGCCCAAAATACCTACTGTAACGACTCGTGACGGCCCTTCACGACTCGTTACAGTAACCAAACTCACATTCTCATTCCCAACATGCATTCTCTTAAGGCATTCACAATCATATTCATCAAATACAATTCATACACGTATTCAGTCATGTATACACACATACATACCCATATACACATGCTCATACACATATTCATATACTCATACATATATTTATACATGTATACAGACGTGTATACATACAAACTCCTAGGGTCCTAGACGCGGGCGTAACACGAGACTTAGGAGAAAGTGGACGTAGGCAAAGAGTTAGTCGAACCACTATAATCGCACTGTTGCCATCTTCCGCAGGATTTCAGAGTTGATATTAATTACATATATATGAATTCAATAAGTTTTAAATTTATAATCTTTAGTATGAACTCATATCATCACAAAAATACAAATCACAATTATAGTTTAAGAGTATCGTTCTTTGGTATGAATAGTAACTAAGTACTAGTTATTGATTTCCTCAATTATTTAAACAAACAATAAGTTAATCATTCATTGCCATCTACCTAAGTTAACAAGTATATAAATTAAGTAAATTTAATGTACTTAATATACAATCAACATAGGAATGAAATCATGTTTAAACAGAGATATCATAATCTATTATCAATTATATTCAAAATTCATCAAGGTTATGTTTATATGTAAAAGTTCTTATTTCAAATGATAGATTATCCACTAAAAACAAGCTAACATCTACTTTTTTGACTGCTAGGTTGCTTTTCATGATTGCTAGGTTACTTTTAGTGATTAATCTCATTTACTACATTCAAGCCTCCAATAAAATTAACTCTTACGTCTAAGTAGTTAATATATCAGTGTTCTTATATTCGTTCAACATAAAACATGAAGAATAAGAAATAGATTACTAAATAAAAAAATCGTTATGTCCAAAACATGAATTCCAACCCTAAGATTAAAATGTGCTAAAACATGATGAGATAGAAAAAATTATAAAGTAACAAAAGACTAATTAGAAAATACAACCATAAATATGGATTATGCCAGAAAAATGAAAATAGAAATCTTCTCTACTCCAAACTCTTCAAATCTTCTACTTTTCAACTTCCTCTTCTCTTTTCCTTGTAGTTTCAATTCCACCAAAAGAAATAAAATAAGAAGGATAAAAAGAGATTAGAGAAGAATAAAAACCCTAAATCTCATTCTATGATTTCCTGGAGAGAAAACATAAAATCACGATGTGGAATGATAGATGCCCCCATAAACCCATGTTCTATTCTCCTTATATTCCTTCCCAAAATCATCTAAAAAATGGTTATTTCCTATAATGTATCGTGACCCTTAAATAAAATGACCAAACGATAAGGAAAAAAATATCAAAATTAGATAAAAACGTGACCTGAAGGTGCAACATGAGTCATGTTAAGTAGAACATGACTCGTGGTAAGCTTGTGGAATGCAAAAGAGATATTTTCCAGGTGAAACACAAGGAACACGAGTCGTGTGAGGCTTAACTACATGCAATCTAATGCCTAATGTGATGAATACAACTCGTGTTCCCTTGAACACTCGTGGGACCTAATACATGAAAATTCTCTATTCTAACGTGACAAACACAAGTCGTGGTGTCTCAAACACGACTCATGGGACCTAAAACTAGTGATTTTATGCATGAAATGACTATCTACCCTTATAAAACATGTATCATAAATCCAAACATGAAGAAATTGTAAGCTAATAATGATTGACATACATGATTTTATGTCAAAAGCTAAAATAACACACATATATGCAAGATGTATAGATAAATGTATGAACTTATGCTAGTTATGCAACAATATAAATGTAATGCATGGAAGGATGGAAAATGCATGATTTTCATTTGAATATGCTTATGTTTAAAGATAAAAGCATGAAAATTATGCTTAAAAAGATATTATAATAAGGAGAAAATATAGATTAAAACATGATTATCAATTACTTTATAAATTTAATAGCAGAGATCATATTTCACAAAAATCAATCTTTCATGTTGAATTCAATTAAAACATGCAATATTTTCTAACATATTAATTTAAACTAAAGAGATTAGTGATTTAAATCAAAATTAATTATGAGTAAAATTACTAAAAATTCATAAAATTGTAATGATTTAAATTTTTTATTTTTGATTTAAATAAAGATATTTAGAAAATAAATCGATCAAATAAAAAATCAAATATCAATGTAAAAGAAGATCATTTTATATTAACATTTAAATTTTATATTAATTATTAATCTTAAAAAATTTAACTGATATTGTTAAATTTAATTTTTTAATTTGCAATATTATCTGTTTGATTTTCAAATTTTAGTTTTGCGATTGTTAAGTTTACTTTTTTTTTTATTTTCAATAATTTTGATTTTTGATTTAATTTCAATTTCACACGTCAATTTTTGATTTTTTATTAAAATTTTCATAAATATCAATGGAATAAACCAACCCTCGCCCATATATATTAATGCGAGAAATTCTTAGGTGAACCGGGTTCATCACGTAGGATTATAGACTCACTAATAATATAATGACACGTGTTAATGTTTATTAAATATGAAACATTCATTAGTTGTTATTTATATATTAATAATTAATGATAAGTATACATAATTAATATACAACCAATAAATGCTGCATATTTAATAAAAATTGACACATGTCACTATATCATTAGTGGGTTTATAATCCTACGTGATGAAAGAGGTTCACCAAGAATTTTTCTATCAATGCAACACAACCAAGAGGCTTAAAAACTGGCTTTTTTTTTGTGTTTTTAGTATAATTCTACGATTTAAGGTGTGTGCGGTAATTTGGGAAGATCAACGAGGGTAGTTTAGTACATTGGGAAAAATACAATTAAGACTGCCTGGCAAGAAGGTGAACTCTCTTTGTAGTAAAAGGCAATGGAAAGCAAATGGTCAAATGACAGGACAAAAATCCACCGAAACTCTGCTCAGTTCACCACATTCTTCACAACTCCAAGATAGGAGTGGCTCCGAAATGAAAACCCATATGGTAAACGGTAGGTTTCATCAGAAGAAAGAAGAAGAAGTTTTTGAGTTCTGTGCAAAATGACAAAGAGAGCAATGTCTGCCATTTCCAGAATTCAATGTTCTTCTTCTTCTTCTTTAATATTATAACTTTCCTTCTTCTTCTTCTTTTTTAAATATTATAAAGTGAAATTAGCAGTGGGTTTTTTGTCATTATTCGTGAAAGGTGAGTGTTACACCACCACACCACCACCATTACATTTCATTGCTTTTCTTTTTGTTTTATTTTAAAGCATTTCATAAATTCATAAATCTTGTTCTCTTCTATCCATTTTTAATTTCTTGTATATAATTATTTTCTTTTCTTATTTTTGGGTGATTGAAAAATATAATAAAACAAAGGAAGCAAAAGGAAAGTTGAGTCCATGGAGGTTTCAGTTTTCTTCATGCGCTATACATGAACTATTTTTCCTTTTTTATGTATTCTGTTCTTCTTTCTTTTACATCAGCTGCATCCTTCTAGTTCCTCTTTGAAAAGGGAGTCAAGAAGCTTCATGTATACTTCTTGTTTACTGCTTTCACTTTAATCCTTTGTTCTTTTTTTTTTTTCCTGAGGCAGTTGAAAGCTGAGTAACTGAAACTCACTTTTTTTATAAAAAAAAATTGTATGTTAGTTTAATCAGCTCGTGCAAGTTAGAGATCTCGGAAGCAAGAAATGTTGAGATTGGCTATGGTATTTCCTATTAGATCCATTGAAGTAGCCGTTGATGTGGAGATTTAGGAGAGATCTTTACAGTCTTGTTTGATTAGTGTTAACCTCATTGCAAGTAAATTCAACTTTCAATGTCTTGTAAATGTTGAACCTTTGCCTTAAAAACAGGTACAAATCTTGCTCTCAAAGACTCCAACTTTGATTTTTTTTGGCGTTTTTTTTTCCATTTTTTTATTCGCCATGAAGGGAAAAGGTAGAGTTTTGACTTTTGGATGATCAATGTGATTTCCATTTTCTGATTAAAACACAGCTTCTGGGTTGCATCAGTTGAGGATTTTTCCAAATGTTGAACCATTTGGCTTGAAAACAGGTATAAAGGTTCAATCAGACTCTTAGCTTTGATTTAAAAAATTTTTTTTTTGTTGGTCATGAAGATTTCATTTTATGATTAAACAACAGGTTCTGGGTTGCATTATTTAAGGTATAAAGATGTCATCTTGGGAACATTTTGGTGAGATAGCAAATGTGGCCCAACTTACAGGCCTTGATGCAGTGAGGCTAATAGGAATGATAGGAAAAGCTGCAACCACAGCAAGAATGCATAAGAAAAATTGCAGGCAATTTGCTCAGCATTTGAAATTGATCGGCAACTTGTTAGAGCAACTTAAGATCTCTGAGCTTAAGAAGTATCCTGAAACAAGGGAGCCTTTAGAGCAACTTGAAGAAGCCTTGAGAAGGTCTTACATTTTGGTTAATAGTTGTCAGGATAGAAGTTATCTATATTTGCTGGCAATGGGATGGAATATTGTTTATCAATTCCGAAAGGCACAGAATGAGATTGATCGGTACTTAAGGCTTGTTCCTCTCATCACTCTTGTGGACAATGCTCGTGTCAGAGTATGATTAAGTTGTTTTTTTATTACATTGCTTCATGTTGTGTTTAATTATCTGCCTCTATCATATGAGCTTGTCTCTGTTCATTTAGTTCGATTCTTTTGTCTTTATTCTTTTTGTTATGGTTAATCAAGGAATTGTATAGTCTTGAATATCAATTTGCTGCTTAAACTTGATACTTGAGGTCAATTTGTTAATTGTTTTTACATTCTTGGCCTATTTACTCATTTATTTGCATGAAATTTCAAACTTGTGATTCTTTTTCATGTTTTATAATTGGAAACTATGAGGCCCACGTTGTAGATTAGGCAAGTTATGAAGTAAATTGGTCAAAAACTTACTGGATAAGTTGATAATGATGCCAAGTTCTGGGGACAAATTGGCATTCAAGTCAATTTTTTTACTAGACTGTTTGATGATATTCATGAATGGTTATATGTTTTCTTGCCTCCTCATTAATTACTTGTTTGTTATTGTGCTTTTTATTTTGTTTGCATTTCAGTGTATGATCTGATCTAACTCAACCAATTTTATCCTTCTCTATCCGCAGGAGAGATTGGAAGATATTGAGAAGGATCAACGTGAGTACACATTGGATGAAGAGGATAGAAAGATCCAGGATGTGATAATGAAACCAGAACCCTTGAAAGATCAGACAACAGTGTTGAAAAAAACTCTTTCTTGTTCATATCCAGACTTAGGTTTTAATGAAGCTCTTCAAAAGGAAAATGAGAAGCTTCATTTTGAACTACAACGGTCACAAGCTAATTTGGATGTGAACCAATGTGAAGTAATTCAACACTTGATTGAAGTTACTGAAGCTGCCTCCGCAAATTCACTTCCACAAAGTAGCTCACCAGTAAAAGCTTCAAAGAAACTGGAGGTCAATTATTCAGATGTTAGTGAGACAAATCATTCATTTGATGAAAGCTATTCTAAGAAAAGTGCTTCTCGGACAACTTCAAGGTTTGGTGTCATTCATCTTTGAAAATTTGTGAAACAAGTTTCATGTCTTTGAAGTTTGACCCCTGTGATTTAGCTCGAGTGTGTCTACTTTTCTTAACATCTCACGTTGGTTGAATAGAGAAGCAAAAAGAATTGAAATAGCTTAACTCCAACTACTAAGTTAATGTGAATTAACCATTTTGGGTTGGTGGTTTGGCCTTGAATGTCTTGGCCTAAGTTAGAATTGTAATGAGGACGTCATTCATTTGAGTGGAGACGGTTACATTTTTACTTGTAAATAGCTTATGGTCTATCAAGTAGACTAGTATTGCAATTCCTACATATCGAAAAATGCTCTGAATTTTGACTCTTAATATTAGCTTGATTCAAATTTGACATGGTAGATTATGTGATTGCAACTTCCTGACTAATTTACTAAACCAATTGCCGAAACAGAAAAGGATCTCGATTCTTTAGTTGTTTTCTTCCTCACAATCTCTTTTCAAAATGATCATTTTGAAATTGCAAATTCAGAGTACAACCTTGTGAAGCAATGTAGTTCTATATCTGATGAAATTCTTTCCAAATGCAGAAAGACATCCTCAATTTCATCAGGAGAGGATCTACTCTCACGGAAAGGCTCATATCAGCATGAAGAATGGCATGCTGATTTACTTGGTTGTTGTTCAGAACCTTCTCTCTGTACGTGCTTTCAGAGTGTGCTGGCTTTTATTATCTGCTACAAATTTTATTTTAGTTCTCTTCTTAATCTTTTGTTGCTCATGTTTGTTTTCTCTCACCAGCATCCTGCTTATATTGCAGGTATGAAGACATTCTTCTGTCCTTGTGGTACATTCTCCAAGATTGCTACAGTTGCAACTAATAAGCACATGTGTAAGAAGCTGAAATTTTTTGTTTCATAATTATACATCGTAGATTTGAGGCATATTCCCATCTGGTTGATTTTTAGACTTCTAATGCTCCACATATAGTTTTGTTGAAATAATCATATTCTATTAATTCCCTGAAACTTATGCTTGTAAAGAATATGATGAAGTTTACCCTCCTCAGTAAATGCTTATATAGCTCTAACAAGAGTTGATAATTTACTCATTAAATGGTTTCTTATGGATACTTCAGAAACACTATACTAATGAACGAGTTTCTTAGTACTGATGGAATAGGCAAAGCGGAAAATTAAAATGGAACAAAATAGTACAATCTAAGTGAATTTTTAATGCATTCAAGCTTAAATATGATGAATGAAGAGTCTTGGAGGTGGACTCTAGTAGTTTGTAGAATACATTCTTGATCCGTAGTTAATTATACCTAAGTATTTTGTCAGGATTTAAATTTAGTTTTAAATACAACTTGTTTTACTTTCTTAAATGACTTCAATTGCAACTTGCAGTATATCTCTGAAATTCTATGCATGGTTTGATACAATATGAACTGAGAAGCTTGTTCCGTTTTTCAGCTTCAGCAGAAGCTTGTAATGATTTGATGGCTTACTCATTGATACTGTCATGTTGTTGCTATACTTGCTGCATCCGAAGGAAGCTTCGCAAAACATTGAACATCACGGTAAATTCTGCTTTCTCACTCCCAAGTATGGTTAATTTTGGGGGCAATCCATGTGTAAGGGAACGTCTTGTCCACTTGCCTCGGTGCAAGAAGTATAATACAACCGAACCTGGCCAAGGTATTGTTTTCATAATCTTAGTGAGAATCATATGAAAGTCACAATGGTTCTGAACTTCGTTCAACAGTTCACAAGTTTATAGACTTAATGATTTGTGAAATTTTACAACCATGAGCTTCTGTTTGATGATAAGTTGGTGGATTAGGAGAAGCAATAGCCCCTATAAAGGCGGCAAAACTAGCTGCCAAGGTAGCCTGTGATAATTATTCAGAGTTTACTAAGTATATTAGATGCCCATGAATAACTTAATTTAGGTTCAGAAATTTATTCTGGATTCAGGTTCTACAATACTTAAGCTCTTAACAAAAGCATTGAACTGAATATACTATTGTGCTTGTTCTTTATCTTGTTTTTGACAGGGAGGCTTCATCGATGATTTTCTCTCGCATTTGATGTGTTGCTGTTGTGCCCTTGTTCAAGAATGGCGAGAAGTGGAGATTCGTGGGATTCATGGTATGTTTCTTAGCCATCTCTGAAATTTTTCCTGTTGGCTATCATGCATGGATTAATACAATTGTTCGACATAAAACAATGTGTGCAGGTCCCGAGAAAACTAAGACCAGCCCTCCACCATCGCAGTACATGGAATCCTGATCATTGGCGATTGAATGCATAATTGAACTGTGGTTAAGGGCTTGTTGCCGCTGCTGTTATGAAGTTTGTATACGTTGATATGCTTTGCAGCTAAAAATTTACCTTTTGATTAGCCTTGTGTAAAAGTAGTTGCTATTTTACATATTCCATATATATGATGTAATATAAACTGAAGTTTTAATTGATCAAGTGTTGATTGATCGACTTCAGTTCTTTCTATGCCAGTTTTAGACAGATTAGTCCCTTAGAAAATCATAAATTTGTTGCATTAACCCTGTTACCTTCACGGCAAATAAAACGACCATCTCGAAGGCATGGCGGTAATAGATTACTTGATTGATATTGTTTTCAAGAGGATATTTATGACTTTAGTGCAGAACTTGAAAATGGCATGAGATAATCCTATTGGAAAATAAGAAAAACAACTATGAAAACAAAAGGGTTCAACACCTGCTATGGAAGCATATAATGTAACCTCCAACTTCAAAAAGCAGCCATTTCAATCTATTTCATGCTTGTCTTTTAGCTATATGATTCTAACATGATATTTACGAGACAAAGTGCTAGTCTGATCTTCTTCTATCTTCCATCTTCACTGCAGTTTCTTGGGGTCGAACAAAGCCCTGCCCAAGAAAAACAAAGACATTTTAAGGAAACATTAACATTGCCGGAAATCATCAATGACTAAGAACTACATATTCGAATTATCCAAACATGGGCTTGAACGTGTGCATGCATGCACACACATATATAAATAAAAGAAATGGGAAAGGAATGACATTTGTCATGGAACTGATCAAAGTTACTTGAGGAGAAAAAAGAGAATTCGTATAGCTGACCGAGTAAAACTCCAGGGCTTGGTTTGAATTGAGTTTGTTGCTACATACAATGGTACGGCAGAAGAGACTGAAGAGCTTCTTCTGCTACTAGTGTATCAACAGAATTGTTCAATTACTATCTACCAACAGTTAGTAACAGAACTGCAG
The DNA here is from genome assembly GCA_948192965.1 of Dalechampia spathulata. NCBI lineage: Eukaryota > Viridiplantae > Streptophyta > Magnoliopsida > Malpighiales > Euphorbiaceae > Dalechampia > Dalechampia spathulata. The sequence goes on along the minus strand of CANYBF011591711.1, from coordinate 30,279 downwards.
TTGAAGGAAATCAAGTATCGAAACTGATGTGAGTGAATACAAATTAATGACAACATGGTATGCTATGAGCATGAACATTCTAATTTCCCTACCCGTTTACCATCCTTGATCATGCTTCTTCCTCTCACCTATAGTTTTAGCTTGAAACCTTTTGACAGAAAGTTATCCCAGAACAGCACAGGTTCAAGTCATGTTATTTCAACCATTTGATATTCCTTTTCCAGAAGTAATCAAGAGTCAACCCTCACCGCAAAATACAAATAGAAAGTTAACGATAAAAGTGTATGGCATGTATCAATCAAGAGAGGATAAAAGTTGAATAATCTGAGCCGGATACCTGTGCTTACTTTTTCTTCTTCCTTGTATCGTTGCTCTTCAAAGATGGATCCTTTTCATCCGTTAGCTTATTTTCATTGGCTGGAAGGGGAGCAATGCTCTTTGCGCAAACCACAATTTCATGACTACGCCCTTTCCAACTAAAGTTTATAATTTTTTTCTTCTTTCTGTCGATCCAAGCAAGTCTTGAATGGTCCATTTCCACTATAACTAAATTACCATTCTCTACCAATCCCAATGGCCTGACCAGATTAATACCCTTGATACCAACCGCAAATTGGAAGAGCTTAGTCCAAGATTGCTTAACCCCATATTTTTTCATAACCCATAAATCAACACCCAATTCATCTCCATAATTGGCAGATAAACACAACAGCGTTCCACACAAACCAACGCAAACTGTACAATTCCCCATGAGATCCGGCTGTGGCAACTCTCGCAATTCATCGGTGCTAAGATCATAGCGCAAAATCAGGTTGTTCTTCTGGTTCATCAACTCATCACATTTAACCGTAACCCAATGCAAAGCTCCACCAACAAAAGTACCCATTTTATTATTATTACAGCTAATATAGTAAGGAACTTTAAGGAATTTTAGCCCTCTTGTTTTCACACAACAAACAACCATTTCAGAACCAACACAAGTGGAATCAAGCTTTTTTCGCGCAATCCTCACAACCTTGTAACCATGGCTAACAGAATCATACCCAAAACCATACCCATCATCCTGACAAAATTTGGGCAGCAAACGTGGAAGATAGATATGTTTTTTAGTGGCAAGATTCATTATACAAAAATCAGGGGTTTTTTCATTACGTAAGCAGAGTAAGCCATTGCAAGACCCAACAAATGAAGCTGGCTCGACCTGAGTTATAATGGGTATAATGGGAAAGAGACGCAAAAGGAGACTCTCCAAGGGTGTATGACCGAATGGTGCAAGGCAGAACAAGTGGGTGGAGTTAGTCTGCATTAAGTAGTCTAAGTGTTGTTGAACGAAATGCGGGTCGTCGATAAAGGCTCGCCATTGTCTGGATACAGACCTGCAGCGAAGAATAGTGGGTAGCTCGCACAGCATGAGAATTTTGCCGAGAACTTCAGGCGGTATCTGGTCGGACATTGCGGTTTCTGAGTGGCTTCTGATTGAGTGGGAATAATATTAGGGGAAAAACAACGGCGTGGGGGAAATTATATAATTATGGATTATTTATGAAATCTGCACCATACAAAAAAAACCCTAGAATAATTTGAAACCGGGGCTTTCACAGGCCGGCTCGGAGCCATTCGATTTTAAAATTTATTGATCTTTCATTTTATAGATTCATTTAAAATAAATAAGAAAAACAAATAATTATGAACATGTTTACTGTTTTAGGTTTCAATAGATATATTTTTATTAAAAATTATTTTATTTTTTATGTTTAAAGAGTTGGGCATATTAAATTAAAATAAAAAGATAATACCTTTGATTTAAATGTTTATTTTTTAAAATGAATTATAATTATTCTGTTGTCTTTAATATCTTGAAGCAGCACTCCAAAATAGAAAAAGCAATTGATGAACCCCAATATATGATTAACTAATAATAATAATTTAGAAAATTTATTTTAATATTATTTTTATTAAATATTTAGTTTTAAATTGATATATATATAAATATAATGATAATTAGTAAACCATAGCCATATCCTATGGTACTCAACAATACCAATTATTTTGGTATTAATTAGCTATCATAAATTTGTCGTCAGTTGATATTAGTTAGCTCTCATAAATTCAGGCTTTGATCTATTTGGTGATAATCTAATTTTGAGATTTAAATAACATTTTATAAAAAAGTATTCTAATTAAAACTTAGTTTTTTATTATCTTTAAATGAAATAATTACTTAAAAATAGTAATTTTACTAAATATTTTAGTTTAAATCATATTCAACAAAGTTAATAATAATTTATTTTGATAAATTGTTACCTATTTAAAAAAAAACTTCAATAATAAAATATTATTTCTATTTGATAAAATTAATAATTATAATAACAGTTACTTATTTATTGATTATTAATTATCAATATTTAATTATTTATGTATTAATTTAAAATTAAAATATTTAATACAATAGTATTTAGATTATCTAAAATATTAAAAATAAATATAAATTATAAACTTTCAATTTCTAAAAGCCAGATAAATTAATATTTAAATCTCAATCCCCCAACTTTAATATATTTAGCATATTATAGAAAAATATAGGATAGAAGAGTAGAGTTTTCAAGTTTCAAGCTCCACTTTAAAAGGAATCAGTGTGTGTGTTTTTTTAAAAGCAATTGAATTGATTATGCTAAAAAATTATCCAAGTGATTTAAATATTTAAAATGATTACAAATAATAAAATTAAATTTAATAACAGAAATTAGTATTGCAAAACATTTAAAATCACAAATAATTTTAATTTTAAGATAAAAACTTATCTATTTTCAAATTTTATTTTATTTATTAATTGAATCATAGTTTTAAATTTAATTTTTATTAAAAACTAATTTTTTTTTTTTTAGTATTGATTTTGTTGGTAAAAGATTATCTCGTGGCTTTTTGGCTGATTAGAACAAGTAAGAGATGATTACGAAATGATGAATTTTGAAAGATTTTTTAAAATGATTTTTATGATAATTTTATATTAAATGTTTTGGGAAGATTAATGCTGAAATTGTTATTTTTAAATGTTTGTAGAAATTCATTATATTAATAATTACTATTGAAAAGAATAATTATTAAAATGAGACATTAGTTTTAACGAGGGAAGAGTGCAATTTGGATGCAAATTAGGGATGCTCCCAGTCAATATCCAAACCAATATATCTCACAAGAAATTTCGAGCTTATTATTATAAAAAGGACACATTGTCACAATCAAATACGAATACAAATCGATCAAACTATAAAACAACATTTATACAATTAGCTCATGTAGTTAATAACAAAACACAACAAATACACACATACATACATACATACATACGCATGTTGTGGCTGTTGTTGGTTTGTGGGTTCAATCAACCGTATCATGGCACCTCCTCAAATTTTTTATCACATACCCCATCGAAGTGTAAAATGTTCTTTCTTTTACAACAAAAGAGGTGGTGGTGGGGACTTTGAATTTACCATCAAAAACAAAAATGTCCTATCTTTTTATTATTCTCTTCCTCGTTATCTGCTTGCTATGGCATGGCATCACCTTGAAACACTTGCTTCTTCTCCGTACACCTTTTTGGCATTTGCCATTATCTCATCTTCATCTTTGCCTATGGACGTAACAAGATAGAAATAAAAATACAGTAAGACCCACCACTAAAAATATTCCTGTCTATTTGGGATTATGCTAAAAAAGCACTTTCCTAGTTTCTTTTGCAGCTGATTTCATTCTCACCAAACCACACCACAAAACCGAAACGGCAAAAAAACCCATAAATGTTATATGTTTTTCATCCTCACCCACCAAACCAAAACTGCCTTAATGGTTAAAAGTTGAAACAGAACACAAAACTCAACTGGAGAAAGCATTGTTTTTGGTACTAACTCAGAATGGAGCCGTTGAAGTTCTGTGGAGAGTGTGCTTTTTAGGAAGTTGAGCTGCTGCTGCTGCTGCTAAATACAACTGCCCACCAACAACATACACCAACACATTTGCATTAATATAAATGTGTATTAATGTTGTCCCAAATCAGTAAAAATACATTATAAACTTGTTAAGGAAGAACACAGATTTCTTCATATACTTGTTCATTTCAGCTGATTTCCGATATGTTCAAAATTAAATCAAGAACAAACAAAAACTAGTTTTTGGTGGTCCTTCTTAGTTTTTTTTTTTTTCTTCCTCATTGCCTGTAGAATTTTCTAACCTCTCCTTGTTCTCTTTTCAGTCTTTCATTTTCTTCAGCAAGTTGTCTTACTTCTAGCTCTAACTCATTTGTGTAAGCCTGAAAGAATATGAAATCATAGATAGAAAGGGAAACTAAACAAGAGAAAGATGTATTTTTGGAAAATGAATTAAAACAAGGGAAAGATAAACATATATATACCTGTTTTCTTGCTCTTGATCGAGCAGCTGACTCCCTGTTTTTGAGCATTCGTTTATGGCGGCGATCGCAAGAAGTAGTATCAGATTCTTGGACCCTTTTCTTTCCAAATGAAGGTAAACCAGAAGCCGAGTCCAAACCTTCAAAAGAGCTGTTAAAAGAAGAAACGTTTGAAATAGGATTTGTTGGCAAATGATAATTACGTGATTCTATGACAGGATCAGAGCTTGCAAGAAAATCAAACACGGGACATGAAGAATTTAAGCTTAAAACAGTAGCGGGAGGAGGAGGAGGAGGAGGAGGCGGCGGAGGCGTCGGTGGAACAGAAAAACCATAAAGATTACTGCTAGTAGTAGTAGTAGTAGTACCGGAGACTATTCTTGTAGGTCGAGCAAAGAAATCTTGAAGAATAAAATTAGGGTTATGGTGAGGATTGGAAGAAGGGTGGTCATGAAGAGAAGCAATGTCTTTCCAAACTTCTTCCATGGTTTTAGATTTTTGTGGGGTGGTAATATTGTTATGGAAATGGGGAGAGTTACTCACAGGTGAAAAAGGACCAGGAGAAGAAGAAGAAGAAGAAGATTTTGAAGAAGAAACATTGTTAAGAGTTGCGGAAGCAGCCTCAATATTGGTATAGTCACGGAAGGTGTCTTGAGCAGGACCAGCCATCGATGACAGCATCAGCAGATAAAAGAAAGAGAAAAGAAGAAAGAGGAGAGATGAAAGGTATTTGTGTATTTTATTTATGATATATATATTTGATGGGGAAAGACTTTGCAATTGGGTGGGAGGGGACTGAGAGTCTTGACTAAGTTTGTATCTGACAAATAGGTTTTTCTTAAATAATATCCTTATATGTAATGCATTATGCATGCACCTCTCCTTCCCGACCTTTTCATGGAAGATAACATAGGATATAAATTAAATAAAAGTGAAATACTTTGGGAGGCATATGAAGGTGATTCGATAGGGCTTCTTATCATCTACTTGGATGCATATGTAATTTAAACCAGAACAGAACATCATTGGTCCACTTAATAATAACAGTCATTGCTTTCACTTTTTCTCTCTATTCCATGTATAATCACACACCCTTATCTTCTTTCTATGGCTTCTTTCAACTTTTGCTTTCCCTGCATTTTTCTTTATATCCTGTTTAATTAATTAATATACTTTTCTAGAATACTTCAATTTCACTATAATATATATATATATATATATATATATATATATATATATATATTTACTTGATTTATATTATTATATTCTTAATAAATATTATGATTTTTCATGTTTTAAAGTTTAGTTTGAGACCACAAAATATATTAAGTGGTCATGTTGATGGTCAACTCTCCCATCATCAAATCAACTTTTTTTCCCTATGAAATAATATTATGATACTAAAAATGAAAGAAAGGTTTTATTTCTTCATTTTTTATAAAAAAAATAAATAAATGAATGAGAGAAAATTAAAGATAATCGATGTATTGTTAATGAATTGATTTATTAAATTATTTTACTTAATTTATTAATATTTGTAATACACTTCTTTAGACTAAAATGAAATAATTCATTTTTTAAAACAAAAAAATAAATGATTGACAAAAACTGAGCTAGGAAGATGAGAGTGAAGAGGGTGTGCAAGTGTAATCTTCCTTTAGGGATATTGAAGTAACTTCCACTGGTAGCCCCCCTTTGTTTACATTTCCTTCTCCATAACAATAATGCCCATTTGTTCATTCTATTCCACATTCCTGTCGTTTTCCTATTTAGCATTCATCTTCTCAAGTTTCTTCCCCATGTCTATCTCATTTCTTGCAGACAAATACAATTAATTTAATTGAGTTTAAAACTCGACTCCAATATCAAATAACTCATACATATTTAAAATTAAAATTTATTAAACTATCCTCAAACACAAATTATACATTAAAATATATTATTAATAAAATTAATTGCACTATAAAATACATAAACGAAATTATTATTTCATTAATAATAATTACAATTGAATCAAACTATTTTTTGAAAATAAATTAAACACTGTTAATTTAATTTAATTTAATTTTATTAACTTCTAAAAAAAAAGAAATACAATAATAGTTATATCTTAATCTCAACGAGGTTTTAATAATTTATTCATAATTAAATAATAGAATAATATCATCTTTACATTTTATAAAATAAAAATATTTTAATTAATTAAAAGTAATAATGTTTGATTTTAAAGGTGAAAAATATTTTTACATTTTTTTGAAAAAAAGAGAAGTCGCATCGCATCGAGGAAAATCTGTTGACTAGAGACCACAGTTAGTGGGTAATGCGTAGGCGATGACTCTTATCCTGTCCCCTCCAACCACACTTCCCTTTAAATCCTTTATCATTATTATTATTTTTTTAATTTTTTAATTTTTCTGAAAAATACTCGGTAAGAATATTTATGAAGTATGATATGATATATGTGGGAATATGAAGAGAAATGCAAGTGGAAATGTGGGTGAATAATTGTACTGAAAAGGTGAAGAGTGCAGTGAGGGAGGGGGAATAATGAAGAGGAAGAAAATGAGATTTGGTTAGGGAGGGAGATGGAAAGAAACATCCAATTGATGAAATGATGAAACCAATAAACGAAGTAATTGTATATATACAAGGAAATAAGAGGGAAAAGAGAAGAGAAAGACAGCTGTGAGGTGTCTTGGATCCGGATATCGAAATGCCTTCCAATCCGACTGAAAACCTCTTCTGACACCTACCTTACCCTTTACCCTATTTTCTATTACTCTATTTTTCTATATTTTCTTTTTTTTTTTTAAATATATTAGATTTTTGGTTGTATATTTACCTAGTAATATTAAAATTAAAATTATCGTTGATTGTTATAAAAAATGTAAAATATTTTCTCAAATTTTCTATATGTCCTTCCATATTGTGATTTTATATTTTAATCAGATAATTAATTTGAAATATTTGAATTCATTTTTGTAATCAATAATCAAATTAAGTATTATTTTTTGATAAAAACATTTATAGAAAAATTTATTTTCACATTTGAGTATAATATAAAAATAAATTAATAAAAAAATTTATCTCTATCTAAAGTTAGTTTTTTCAATATTGATGTATAAATAGTTCTAAATTAATATGCATAACGAATCAATAAATTTTAAATTTATAATTTTTATTTTGTAATTACGTCATCACAAAAGTACGGATTACGAGTACAATTTAAGGATATTATTCTCTGAGACCAAAAGTAACTAAGTATTAGTTACTGATTTTATCGATTATGTAGGCAATTCAATATTATAGTTTATTTAATTAATTAAAAACACTAACCAACTACCGTAATATACATAATATATAATTAATCATAGGAAAAAATAATGATGAACAAATAATAAACCTTTCATTATTAATTCAATTACTGACTTCAAAGTTTTCAAAAAGGCCTTTACCTATTAAAGCTAAGCTGACACCTTACTTTCATGACTGTTAAGTTAGTTTTAGTGATTAAGTTCTATATCTACATCTTATGCCTCCAAATTAATTAACTCTTATGTCTAAACAGTTACAATTTGATGTTTTTAAGTTTGTTTAATTAATTTAAACCTTTTTTCAAAATGATTAACAGAACTAAATTAATACTTGCATGTTAAAAGGGTTTGTTATAACAATCAAACATTATTTAAAACATGAAAAGGTAAATAAATTCATAACAGAAAGGAAATTAATTTTGTTCAAATATCATCCAATCCCTACAAACTACTATCAAATCATAACTAAGATTGGAATAAAGTAAAAAAAACATGAAGAATAAAGAAAATACAACCATAAAGAGTTCAAAACTAAAATAGAAAGAAATGAAGATAAAGAAAATCTTGAACAATTTTATTGCTCCTACTACTCTATCTTTTAATCTTCTCGATTCCTCCTCAGCTGCTTTCTCAATGTCTTGATTAAAGGCTATGACAAGGAAACAGATATAGAAAAAAAGATTAACAATCAAATCATACAAATTTAATCTCCTTTTCTCTCTATCTTGCCCTCAACCCTAAAACCTAACCTAATTCTCTAATAATGCTCAATGAATCAATCCCTGATGGAACCCTGCATTTCTCACATTCTAATCCTCTACAAAACCCTTCTAAAAATTGTCCCTTCCCTAGATTAATCCTCCTTCTCCATTTGTATGATCCTATTGTCAGTAAAATAATGAAATAAAGTATCTTAAATAAGTCACATGAGTCGTGTAAAAATTACACTATTCGTGCAAAACTCAAATTGATCGAAAGGAAGGAAAATTTCAGGAAGCTGCATTCCACTCGACTCGTGTGGAATTTTTCACGAGCCGTGCAAGACTTATTAGAGGAAATGGGATGATTTTTTAAGGAGCTGCAATCCACATGACTCATATGAAATTTTACACGAGTCGTGTAGGGCTCGTTTGACATGAAAATGGAGTTCTTTCAAAGGGTAAAATGTGTCTAACACGAGTTGTGTGACTAAAACATGACCCATAGAACCTAGATCTAGCATATTAATGCATGAAATGAGTGTCAAATACTATAGAATATGCAAATCTAAAGCTAAACATAATTAAATTAAAAAGTAAAGTGGAATGACATATAATAATTTAATATAAAAACTAAAATAACATGTAAAGTATGCAAAATAGGAAGAAAATGTATGAAATTATACTAATAATGCAAAATATGAGTATGAAAAATGAAACAGTATGAAATGCATGAAATACTATATGATATACTAAAATTTAAAAGGAAAAACATAAAAATAATGCTTGAAAAGATATTATTATAAAGGAAAAATATAAGTTAAAATCATAGTTATCATTTAACATGTAATATATATAATTTTATAAAGTAATGAGTTGTATCATATGGAGTTGATTTAAATTTCAATTAATTTAATATTGATTATTTATTATCAAATCATTATTATATGTTCTTAAATTATAAGCTTCATTAAACATTAATAAATATAAATACTGAATTTAGTAATTATTAGATTTGAATTGAGTTTGTATTGATGAAGAGTTGATCTATTAATATAATTTAAATATGATTTATAAATTATCTCAAATTTTTTATTATATAAAGTTATAAAAATGTATAATGTTGATATTATTTTATATTAAATATATCAAATTAATTGATAGGAGTTGAGTGGATAACAAGACATGAAGGACATGCATGGCAAACAAAGGATCAAATTGATGTCATTTCAAAAAAGAAACATGATATAAATTATTATAAATATAATAGAATATGTGAGACTTGTAAATAATAGTGTGTGATTTTAATGTAGGGGAAGGAATGTGAATGTGAGACCGTTGCCAAATACTAGAGCCCTACACTTTCTGACTCAAACTCCATCCATCCAAATTTAAAAAGCTTTTTTATTTGGGATCGTCAATCTTCTCAGAAATGCCTCCCTAAGCACACGACATCTTTTCCTTTGTCGTTTTCTTATAACTCCTCTTACATTTTCACCAAATAAAACTCAATTTCTCTGGTTTGATCATTTTAATTTTTAGCAATTATGTTTGAAGATAACTTCTTGGATAAAATAATTTCTTTTCATTGAAAAATTAATATTTTATGAAATAAATTATCGAGTATTTAACTTTAATTATGAAATAGTTATAAAAAGAAATTTTATAATAATGATCAGATAATTTTATGAGTAAAATCAATAGATGAATTATTGAACAGAATATATGTTCCAACCTCAAATAATGATACCAATAATCCCAACATGCAACAACGAGAAACAGTATCTAGCAATGAAAGCTGGCTGATGTTTCCATGGGACATGTTCTTGTGTTGGCGATGATTCCTTTCTCTCTCTTTTCAAGTACAAGTTTCCAATGAAGTTGCTTTTTTTTTCCCTCGAAAACCTGTGGTTAAAGTCATTGAGTTCACCCATTGGACAAACTAGGGTTTGGAACAAGCCGATAGCCATCGGATCATACCATGAGAGCACGTAGTTCAAGAGCAAATGGTCAAATAACCAAACAGTAAAAAGGACCAAAAAGAAAAGAATCGAAGCTGGGTCCATTTTTGTTATGGTAATGAACTGAACACTTCCACTGTAATTCCAAGCCAGCCAATACCATTTCTATGCTAACCGTTTTAATCTTTAAACCCATTCATTCTTTTTATTTTGCGAGAATAATATTAGGTGAGAGATTAATGATTATCGTTAGCACTAACAATGGAAAATGCCAAATCATTTGAACTTCTTTTTCAGAAGCTTTACCATCTCTACTTCTTTAGGAATCTACTACAAAGACAATATACAGGCTTTCTTGCCTGCCTGCCTGCCATACCATCCTGCCAACCCTTTCAATGATGACGAACAAAAGCTTTGTTGCATTGCATCCAAACCAAACAAAATTAGGAGCAAATGATGAATGTTAAGCAATGATCTATATACGATTTATGTTATATTAATGGTGTTAGGGAATTTTATGGTTAGAATAGGGACTAATATGTTTCTATTCCAAACTTTATGGGTCAAAATGAGAATTATTTATATAAGGTAAGATTTTGAAACAAATTGTAAAATTTACTCGACATATTTAAAACATGCCAAATACTTCTTTGACATTACTATTAAAAATTATACACTTATTTAATGAATCTTTATTATTAAACACAATTTAATGGATCTTAACTTTAATAAATACAATAAAATATTCAATAAATTGGATTAACAATAAATATTGTATTAATCTGTAATATCTTTTTACTAATTCATTGTAGTATTAATTATTCTATGCAAATAAATTGAATAACATATGTTCTTGAAGTATACCACATGAACAATATGTCTCTTATTTCCATCCTATTTAATATAATTTATTACATTTAACTAAATTGATTATATACAACCTTTTTAAAATTTTGTCTGTATTATGTTTGCTTTATTCCAAAAAATTTAATAATATGAATTTGAATTTTTACTATCATAAATATGAATTTCTATTAAAATAATTCAAACATTCAAAGTCTTGACTCTCGAGCTCATTTACTATGATATTATTTCAGATATTTTTTTATGACTATTGTTTATAATGGTATATAGTACTTTTTTATAATGATTTAAAGATGAAATATTGTCTAAAAATATCATCACATTTAATTTTCGTTAATTAATTTTAAAATACAATAAAAAAAAGATTTAGCAAGATTTTTGAAATTATGATGTATTTGTTGATTATTCTATTAATTTTTGTAGTTTTTTAAAAATATAATTAGAATATTAAGAAAAAGAGGAAAAAATCCTCTAGATGCAAATTTCTGTAGTAAATATACCTAAAATGAATTCACAAGCAGATGATGAATTAATAATATTTATATACAAAGATTATGCTCCTTCCACACTATTTCCTCTACATGTTTTTTTTTTCTTTGTTGTAAAGATGAAATGGTTATAAGATTACTTTTCATCTTTTATAATTATACTTTAAATCTCATTTCTAATTAAAATTTAATTTTGAATTATAATTTTTTACGAGTGATTTAGGATATACTATTTGCTAACATTTAATATGAAATTTTAAGAAACCTATCCACTCAACGTATGGAATTTGATTCTTAAAAGCTACTGATTCCTTTATTTCCATTTTCAATAACACAATAATTATTTTATATTTGGATTTTCTTATTCCAAGTTTATCACAAACCATTGCTTTATCAAAGTTGGAATTAGAATACCAAAAATAAAACAGTAAATATTCATAAATCATTCAAATTTTAATGAACTTAAGATGAAAAATATATAAGTAGACTGCCATCCGGAACTGTATTAGATATTTATCATAAACATAAAAAAATAGCAATTTTTTCTTACTTTAAAGATTTTATCGTAAATCAAAAAATTAAAAGTTCTTTTGATAAATCCAATCCAAACGAAAAACAAACTTATTCCTTTAAGATAATCAATAAATAAGATATAAGCTAATCAAATAAAAAATAACAAGTAATAATAATTCAAATTTACACATAAGAAAACATCACTCAATTATATTCCTATGTGAATCATTTTCAGTTCTAAGATCTGGTTAAGAATAAGTCAATACGGTAAAGGATACAAGAAATGAAACTTTTTTTTTTTATTTTAAAAAAGGATATTATTTTTAAAAAGTAATAAATAAATATAATACTATTACGTTAACCATCACATTTTTATTCAATGAGTTGGCTACTTTGCAGTGAGGGAGTTCGATTTTAAAGCAACGCAAGTAAAACTGACAACAGAAAAAACTCGATGAATCCAACAAACAGGTAAACCAGGTAGGACTGATTAGCTTGCAACACGGTTGATTGACAAGTCAGCAAAATAATCAATAATTAAAATAAAGAATGTAGAGAGCAATAAATTTCGACAGAGCCCAAGTCTTATAATCAACCAATATGATAAGTGCGCCACGCATTTCCAGTACCAAGTTCAACGGGTTTCTCATAATCAAGGATGGATTTTATGCAGTGGAAGTCTCCAAAAGGAATTACATGGAAATGCAAATCCCTAAATAAGATGATATGTATGACAAAATGAGAAACCTACCCAATATGATATCATGTGACCAAAAAATTTAGAGCAATGGCAAATGCTGCGTGAGTTGCATATGAAAATGATTACCCTCCTCCTTCCTTCCTCTTTCATCCTCCTAAATGCAGCAGAGACAAAAGAAAGCCAAACCATTTTTCTTCAGTTCCCAGAATCAGAGTAATCAGACCCCAAAGAACTATAAAAACCAGCTGAGGGGCATTGACGGGAAAAACTCAGCCAAAATTCCCCGTTAATGACATCAAGCAACCACGCAAAATTATGCGATAAAAACAATAAAAAAAGAAAAGGAATGCCTCCCACAAAAAAGCAATACATACATTCCAATAAACTAACTCATGCTACTAGCTCTCTAGTCATTGAGGTTTCTTTACTTTTTTCTTTTTTTTTTTTAATTTTTAATTTTTAGTCTTTTTTCTTCTTTTTTCCCACTTCTAACTGCCTCATGAGAAAATATAAATTCATCATGCAAGGCAGAGATCACTACCATCGAGAAAACGAGAAACAGCCACCAGTATATAATCAGAAGCCCTCTTCCAACTTACCTCCAAAAGTTGTACCATAACATGCATCAGAACAAACTTCAGTTACTCAGATTTCTCATCGAGTTAGAGGAAATTGTGCTACCTTCCGCACTCTGGCCTGTTCCTTCTGAACCCCGTGACAGGCTATTGAGGTCAGCAGATGATGACCCACCAAGGGGTGCCTCATCGTAAACATCAGCTGGACTCCTTCCCACACTATGGCTGTTGACGTTCTCCTCAAGGGACAATTTCTGGACATGAGGTACCAGTATGTCCTGACCAGATCTCCCAAGAGTTGGATGACCTGCAACGCTTGGGAACTGAAGAGAAGGTGGCATCACCCATCTCAGCCAATCATTTCGCCTCCTTACTTTGTCACCCTAAATTGCAATTTAACAAAATGAAAAGTAGAGAACAAATAGCCTTAGCAGTATATTTTAAGAAAATAACATACAATAAACTTCAGAAAGGGCTCTTTAAATTCACGGAATCGCAGAGGATAGCAATGAACCTCTATTCAATCCAAACCCAACAAGTTAAAGAGCCTCAATTAACTTAATGATTATAATGCAAAAGCAAATAACCATAATTCTAAATTTTGAGCTAAACAATTGGCCTTTAGCATGTGCACAAGAGCATACCTGTGTTTCCACTATAACTGAATTTCTAATAGCATCCAATATAAGCTGGATATTGTCAGTCAGATCAGAAACCTATAAAAATATGACAAAGTGAGTGTTGTCCATGAATAAATGTATGAAAAAAAATTCTTTTTGCCAGAAAAAGCCCTAGCAGAAGTTGAACACCAGGGGTTCCTAAACCAACATGGCTTTAATTGGAATGAAATGGACAAAACCAAAAAGTGAGGCATAGTGATCCAACAAATTCAGAAGAAACATGTATTAAGTATCTTGGGAATTCAATAAAACAACCAGGTTGACGCAAGTGAACTTGCACTGCTACAAATTGAACATACTAAGCGCACCAAAATTTAAGGCACAATATATCAATGAGAGAGAAAAACATGATAAAATGGATCAATTAGAGTATGATCATTTGTTCATTCAAATGAGAAGGCCCTTCACCTCCTTTGTTTCAAGGGAAGCTCCCAATATCACAGACTCGATACTGGATTTAAAGCCATTGACTTTAGATAAGCATGAACTTAATGCAACGCCAAGCAATTCAATAAAAACAAATCAATTAATTAATAAAGTACAAAACCACTAAACAATTAAAACCACACAAATTAAGTGCTGCAAGCCATCATAGAATGCTGCCATGACACCGTCTTCCATGCCATCTTCCTAAAAGATGACATGTGAAGTACAAAGTCGACTACTATTTTACATCATACTCAAAACAAACCATTATCTTCATTATTTAAGAAAATGTAGCATTGAGATATTGAACTCGGTCAATACAGCAGGACCACATTACACCCTTCTAATTTCAGCATCATTCTCAATGATGGAACCTGGGGGCAGGGGTGGCCATGCGCCATCTAGTTCAGGATAAACAATCTTTTCCTCTGTCAATTTTTTATTCTTTAGATGTATTTTAATGAATCACCCCCTAATTTGAAATGAATACATAAATTTAGTCTAGTTTGATAAATTTTAATAAATTATAAAACTATAATGAATGACCTCTCAGAAAAGTTTTCCAATTCCTTCATTGATCATTCTGATTAAAGAGATGATTCAATATATTAGTTGGATAACAAATGGAGAGGAAAATACAATTCAGGTTATACATAAATGTGGGTATATAATCAAAACAAAGGGTAGCCTACTCGTGGCCAGTATCAGCTCAAAATCTGCTTAACACATATGAATAAACAAAAACAGAACCTTAGGGGAGAGAATATCCTTTTGATTGCTTTAATCAAAGCAATCAACCTTCTTACCTTTTAATATTTTATGAGGTTGAAGAGTTATGAAAGTCAAAAGTACAATTTATGTCTATCTCTTTAGACAGTCTTATTGAGGTTTATTTAACAAAGAATAAAACATAGAAATTAAAATAAAGTAGGATTAATAAAAATAAACATTTTAACAAAGGAGGATATCTGACTACAAAGACATTGAATGTCTAGAGCAGCACAAGACTCTCTCGACTAGTTATAGTTATAGCAGCTCACATATCATATTTGTACATATTACGTCCAATTAGCCAGCATCCCACTGCAATCTGCAAAGACATCTACAAAACACAGATCTAATGTACAATCACGTATACCCAGTGCATCAATGTGATTTTGTGATCAATACGACAATTAATCAGAAGGCCTAAAAAAGTGCATGAACTAAAAGCATGATTTTCAATTCAGACAGTAGAGCATCGACCTGGGATGCACTTTGTATTTCTTACGAGAATGAGATGACTCAGCTGTCTTGAGTACCATATGTGTGTGCGTGCGTGCATATATCTAGGTTATAACAGATCATAAAATAAACCTCCCAGGGATCGGCTCCATGTGAGCATATTATACCATATTATCAACACAGGGTAAATCATTAATTGTGACTTTTTTGGTGATATCAGTAGATGGCAAGAAGTCTGCAAACAAAATTTTGACCAAAACCAACAAGTAAAAAGTAAATAATTAATTGTAGCAACCAAACACACGATTTAAAGAGAAAATGATACACCACCAAAAAGGAAAGAAGTTCAAGAAGCCTACAATTTTTTTTGAAACAGCTAGGCCTACAATCTCATACAATATTAGAAAACAAACACATGAATACTCCATCAATAGGTGCAGAGTCACAACAATATATAACATGTTTTGTTTGGGGATACTTCAAATGATAAGTCAGGCACTTGATTATATGTTTTGAACAACAACAAAAAAAAAGGCCATGAACATAAGAAAATGAATAAAAAAACACTAGAAATTTTAGAACATATTTTATCAAGAAAACTTTGCAGTCATGCACAATATCAATAGCTGTGAACAGAAAATGCAATTAAGCCAAGTGCCTCTATCCACTACAGAAAAACTTACTTTTTTGAAGCCAGCAATTAAATTGATAGGCACCCAACCTTGGTCATCCATGTTCTGGCGCAGAAATGTATCTTTAATTAAATTTTCATTACTGCAACGAAAAAGTGAAACTGCAGTCAACTTCCCAAATAAACATGAAATGTTAAGGCCTGTTGATGGAAAAAAAAGGTATGAGATATTCTGACAAAAACAGAATAATGTAAAGTGTACCTGAAGTAGTACTCTATCTGATTCACAATTTTTGAATGCAACTGAGGATCTGGGGCAGGAAAACATACAGGCTGCACGACATATGGTACCCCTCTAATGGGGTCTGGAGGCAGACCAGGTACGAAAAACACAGGGGCTGCCAATGATACCAAATGAATCAGGAAATTAAAGCAAAACACGTGCAAGCTATAACAGAACTTAGTACAACTATGCTTACCATGGTAAGCAATGGGGCTATAGCCATGCATTGCTTGGGGTCCTATAAATGCAGTGCTAGTAGTAGGTGGTGGAGGTGGTGTTGGTGGATGCCTCATATACCTTGGAACCACTCTCTGAGGCTGCATATGAGCATCTCTACCACTGTAATTTCGATGATTATTCCAATCATTATTAGCACGATCTTGATCACGCCGGCCAATATAACCATGATGGTGAGAATTTTCACGGCCATGTGGTCCACCATTACGCCTGAATGAATTACGTTGCTGTTGCTGTTGCTGTTGCGGGTTATCATTACCACCACGATTTTGTGAGTTCCTTTGTGAAGGTTGATCTCTAGAGGAAGGACTACTTAAATGCAGTTCCCCTGTCTGGGTTCGTTGTGAACCTGGTGGTTGAGAAGTACCACCATAAGAAGGAGATGGGTTAGTACCACCATTGCGTTTCATTGATTTTTGGCGAGCTGGTATTGAATGATTTGGAGTTGGATTAGGGTTTGCATTGTGGTTAACTTGCTTCTGAGGATATGATGAGGATACACCTCCACTTCCCTATGAAACACAAATATCAAACGGTTGACAAATATCAATAACTAAAAATAATAAAAGATAAAAAACTACATTCAACCTGAAAACATAACGGACCATAACAAAAACCTAATTCAAAAAAATGACCAGGATTCAATGCTAAAATGATTAATTATGTACATCAATACAGAGGTGAAAAAAATATATCTTCAACCTGTACAAGTTACAAACAAGAAATAACAATCAAACAAAAGATATCAGCATTTTATCCATCAATTTAGATGAACAATAAAAACAGAAATGCTTTGGTATGTTCAAATATAACTACTGGTAATATATCAGGTTAGTTTTTTCGCATGTTAACCTAGAAGGTTTCAATAAGTATGCATGAATATATTAACCAAACCTGATAATTTGCTAGAGAGTCAAACAAATAAAAACAGAATTAAACTTAAACCTGTGGAACAGAGATTAATGATGATGATGATGATGATGATCCATCAGATAAAGCAGGTCCTTTAGCATTTGATGGGGATAAATCTTGTTGAGAAAGTTTCCCCGAAACCCTAGCTGATTCTGATAAAGCAGGCCATGAATCAGCTCCCATAATTGCCCCTACCTCCGCCGCTCCATTCGACGGTTTATTCCACACCGGCTTTTTCCCTGCATTGCCTCCGCCGCCATTTGTTCCATTCCCATTCTCATAACCATCCTCTTCCGCCGCTACCTCCTCTGCACTTGATGAACCAGCCACCATCGCCGATTGCTCACATATACCAGCACTAACATCGCCCCCCGCCGCCATAGACGAGGGAGAACTCGCTGCCGCTGTTTCTGCTGTTATTCCTCCTGATGTAGCGATCGCATCCGACGAATCACCACGAACGACTAGATTCCACGGCGATGAACCAGAGGTCATTCTCGAACCACCAACGCGTTGGCGCGTGTTGTTAATGTTACTGTTAGAATTATTGTTATTATGGACAGTCATATCACCACCACCGGCAGTGACAGCCGCAGTGGTTGCTGCTATAGAAGAGGTATCCATGATGTTAGCCATAGAATTTCCTCACTTGCTCTGTTTGTTACGCCGAGATGATCAAGATAATATCAGAATATGATGATGAAAAAGAATTAGGGTTTCCTTCTCTGTGAGTGTGTTAAATCAACAATGTGAGGGAACGATTCAATTAATTTTCCAAAAATTATATAAAAAGTTGATCGCTGTTAAAAGCGAGAGAGATCAAAGCAGTGGTGGAGGTGGAGGTGGTTCTGCCGCTTCTCTCCTCCGTCGTCACCTCTCTTTCTTTTATTGCTAACCTATTGAAAAATCTAAGATGCCCAGGTTTCCGTATTTTACCAAAATAGCCTTCCTCTTGGTCTTCTGATCTGCTTAGGACTTGTAAAGTAAAACTTCCCTGGAATTTGATTGGATAGTGGTTTCCAATTCGATGGAAGTTTATAAGGTCGAGGTACCAGATTCCTACTCTATAATCTATTTATATTTCATAAAATCTTTACATTTAAAGAAAAACATTTAAATATAATAATAAAATTTCCATAAATATAATGCTTATTTACAGTCATGAATTGCCCTTTTAGAATGTGATATATATATTTTTATTAATTACACATTAACTAACTAAATCATTTTGTGAAAATAATTTACAAAAATATTATCTAATTGTACGAGTTACGTTAGTGATTATTCTGAGACATTTATTATTAATAATAAATAATAACAAAATATAGTATTACATATATATTATTGTATATTTATATTTTCCCTTATGAAATCATATACAAATATTACAATGATATTATATTAGTTGAATTACTTTTTAATTTTACTGAAATTATTTATTTGATTAATTAATAATGCAATTCAATAAAATTTAAGTTTGTCCCTATACTACATATTAAAATATTTAAATACCATTAATGATCAGTTGACAAAAAGAACTTCTCTCCTCTAAATATAATGATCATATTAACAGATGTTGAGGGATATTCATTAACAGTAAATAACATAATAATCATAAATATGTTTAATAATTTATTATTTCATTACCTTCAATTTAAAGATAAAATAAAAGATTATTACTGTATTTATTGTAGTTAACGGATATTATTTATTCCAATTTAATTGAGATCTCTGAAGGGATAATAAAGATTAGTTGAAATTTAAATTATAATAAAGTGTACTTTAAATAAAATTGAAAGTTGTAACATGCTTCATAGTTTGTTGGAAGTATCATGCCACATCAACATGCTAATTATTATCTTTACGATCCTTTAAAATATTGAGAATTTCAATTTGATACCTGTACTTTTAAAACTTCAATTCATAATATCATGAAATATATCTATAAATGATATCTCATTTTAAAACATAATTCAATTTATAAATACTAAGTGTATAAGTAATTGATTTATTCAATAACAAATGTCTTATAAATAAATAAGTTTATTATTTAAATGATTAATAAAGGTATTGGTTATTTTATTATATGAACATTTAACTAAATTAAATCAACAAAAATAACTTAATTTTATACTTAAATATATAAATACTTAAAGCATACAATATTTTATTAAACTTATAAAAAATAAATTATGAAAATATGTTTACAAGAAAATATAATATTTACAATTTATTTAAAAAATCATAATAATGAGATTGATAAATTAATTAAAATTAATAAATTTTATCTAGTCTATAAGATATTTTAAACTTTTTAAAATAAATTAATAAATCTATAAGGTAACAAATTTTTTAAAAATAAATTGAGTGTTTATAAAATAATGACAATTTAATAAAATATTGTCAAATAAACTTAAAAAGTTGGGTATTTAGAGCTTATTTTGTAAAGTTATTGTCAAGCTAATAACTAATGATACTTAGTTTAATAATTGATTAATTAAAGTAATTGATAAATTTGTATCTAGTTGTTATTATAAATATGTAAAATGATTATTAAAAATATTTTTTTATTTTATTTGATTAAAAATGTGTCATTTTATAAATTTTTGATGGAGATTTAAAAAAAAAGAAGCAAGAAATGAATATCCATAAAAAAACATAAATAATGCAATATAAAGAGGATATTTATATCAAATTTTAACAACTATTTTAAAAAGATATACTTAGTAATTTATCTCAAATCAACCAACCTTTTAACTTATCAAACACCTAAATACAGTCATTAGAAAATAAAACAACTAACAATTACCTTGAAAAATAATACCAAACACCCTCTTATAAGTCTTAATTTATTAACTTATTTATAGATTTAAATAAACACCTCCTAAATATATACATTTGAAATACTCCCATGTCCCAAAACAATAATGTCGATTCTTAGTTCGAGATAGTAGAAAAAAACAATACCATGCATACGTTATTCTTCAACACATTTCTTCGTATTAAAACTTTATTTTTTCCCTTTATTCTTAAAATTTTAAATGATAATTAAAATTTGAATTTCAATGCAAAAACTATATAATTAAATGTAACTAATACAAGTGAAGTAGAAAAGTAAAAAATGATTGTTTATTTTTTTTAATTAATTCAATTTTTGAAATGAATCAAAAAAATTAAAATTAAAATTATTTAAATTTTTTAAATCAAATTAAATTTTACCTAAAATAAATTTAAAACGAGCTAATTTATTACTATTAAGCTGTTTTCAATTTCATGCAAATAAATATACATAGAGACATACATGGATTGAATGTGTCACGCTCTTCACTACATTTCTAAATTTGAATCTCAACAATAGCATTTTTTCTAAATAAAAAATTAGATGCAAATAAAACAATCCAACTAATATTATCCATGATCTTATGATACAAGAAAAGAACATCTACACAAAGATTCATGGGATTATACGTGATTAAATTTTTCTTATGGATAAGTATTAAAAATGAGATTTTTATAAAATATTATATAAAAATTAATATTTTAAGTTTCATAAAAATTAGATATTTGAGATATGTGATTTTTCGTAAAATATTTACATTTTATCTTTAATTTTTAAAATCAAATAAAATATTTTATTAAAATTTATATATTTTATAAAATATCATATTTCAAATAATTCAAATCAAACAATACCTCTATTTTTATATGCAATAAAACAAAACCCACTTTACTAAAATTTTAATTTTCAATATGAGTGAGGTGTTAATTATCCTAGAATAATTAACCACCATAACCCTATGAACTTACTATAAGTAAAGAGTGATCCTCTCAATGGATCAATGAAGATGGAACCCTCCCCTCTTGAGCAATTTGAAATAGTCTCATTTATTTTTTTATGAATAGGTGCTTAAGATCTGTACAATCCCTTACAAGAGGAATCACTTGACTTACCCTTTAATGAGTAGACTTTAAAGACCTTACTTACTAATACTTTGCATGGATGTAGGAAGAGCACTTTAGGTTGCAACTCCTAAGACAACTAGTATTGGTGAGAGGGATTAACTCAATTGACCTATTATTGCCTCTAAGGTAGATGAGATTGATTGATTCTGAACCTGCTTCGATGTCTTCTTATAAATATGCCTCACCGAGCCTTTTTTTTATGTCATTAAAGCAATGAAATAATTTTTTGTACAAGGAATATAAGGCATGTGTATGAGCATATTGTACAAAAGTAATTGATATTTCATTAGTAATTGATATCTCATTGAAATACTAAGCAAATTCACTCTTTTATATGCTAGATGTTGACATTTCCCTTCTTAGCATATGACATTAACTTCATTGATGCCTATTAACTAAATCAAGCATGAAGGAGGAAGGAAAAATGTCAGAGAGGCAAGGTTTTATCCTACTTTAGATCTATGTTGTTTTAATCTTAATCTTAACATGTGTTCCCATGTATAATTTCATCATTATGACATTCCTTCTAATGAATGAGTGTTATTTACATATGTTCCAAAAAGATAAAAAAAATACCTAAATTGTTTTGAGTGTTGATCCTAGCAATTAAGATGAAAACATTTGTATCAACAGTGAGAGAGGGAGCCAATACATTAGTAATGGGAGAATCATGGAAAATGAGGCTCCACACCCTTTTATGGAGACTTTAAGAATCAAAATAAGACTAAGCTCGCACATAAACCTATTATGAAGAAGGAGCAAAAAAAAAAAGAATATGTTGAATTGGGACAAGAAACCATCATAAGCTAACCAACAAGCTTAACTATTCTTATATCATCGAAGTAAGATATTATATAGCCTTTCTTTCTTCCCTGTACAAGCCAAAGATAATATGAATCTATTACCCCTCTTGTACTTACAAGTAAATATTTTATATTAAATAGTATAAAACTCAATCCCAAGGAATAATTAAGAAGAAAAACTCAAGACTATGAAAGAAAGCAAAGGCTTCAATCAACATCAAAACCAAGCCTATCCATTAGGTAATTATTCTCTAAGGAAGATTCATTAGAAAACCCTGTGAACTTTTATGACTTGTTACTCTTTATTAGCCCCTACTATCTAAGGTTCGCTCTAGTATATCTTCTACTCCAATTACTAAACTATTAATATCTTTTGATAATGAAAAAGATTTACTAATCTAGTACATTGTTGGCCCATCATCTACTATTTCACATACCTTTCTGAATGGTTGTTTCTAAATCACTTTTTGAATGATTGATGAACTCCTCTACTAAAAAAATAAAACTTACTTTAGCTTATTGTTAATCTTTATTGGCCCCTGCTATCTAAGGTTCGCTCTAGTATATCATCTACTCTAATTATTAAACTACTAATATCTTTTGATAATGAAAAAGCTTTACTAATCTAATACTCTGTTGGCCTATCATCTATTATTTCAGATACCTTTTTTGAATGGTTGTTTCTAAATCACTTTTTGAATGATTGATGATCTCCTCTACTAAAAACATAAAAGCTTGCTTTGATTGAGTATTATTGGCTTCTTCAATTTTTCTCATCTACCTTGGTAACTAAGTACTTTTAAGTTTAAGCTACTTTTGTTGTTAATCTCCTTTGGTTTAATAATAAGATTTTCTTTTTTATAAGAAAAAAGGTCTTCCCCTTTGAAAATTATCTATGAGAATACTCTCCAAATCAATCTAAAATTGAAATCGCCACTTACTTTAAGCATCTAAATAGGTCTATTGATCTAAGTCTTAAGAGGAAGAAGGAGGAAGATTCCAAGTATCACTTGCAACAAGCACTTGATGTTTTAGGCTTTTGGGCTAACGTGAATGTTGACCCTGACTTTTCACCTATGCGCATAATCTCGGGTTTTCATTGATTTGACTTGGAATCAGTTCCCGAAGTCAACCTTGATTTGCGTACATACATTTTAACTTCCTCTGAGTGTTTTGGACATGCAGAGTACACTGAGTGCATAGCACTACGCGCATAGCACTTAGTGGAAAAAAACATTTAGTGGGCCCCACATAAATAGGGCACATGACCACGTCTTACAATGTAAAATAATGCTTATTTGACATGCAAAATGCATTGCATTTTACCCATACAAGGCAGAATGCACAAACAGAATGAATTTAATGTATAACACTATGCACACATTATGCAAGAAAAAAAAGATATTTGGTAGGACCCACTTTTCGGATCAAATCTGGGGTGCTTTTTATAGCACAACGTCTTAGAATGTCAAATGATGCTTATTTGACATATGGTGCACATCCCATTTCGCCCGAGTGAGGTAAAATGCATAGCGGCAAAATGCTATATGCGTAGCACATAACGAAAAAAGACGTTTAGTCAGGAGCCTTCTCGGGACCAAATCTAATGTGTGTCACATCATATAATGTTTTAGAACATGAAATGATGCTTATTGGGCATGGGATGCACGTCCTGATGTAGCCATAGTGGATCCCATACGACGGGTCAAAATGCTATGTGTGGCGCACATAGCACTATGTGTGGCGCACATAGCACTATGTGTGGCACACATAGCCTAAAAATTTTCAAATTTGAACCAAAATTATAATTTTATTAAACCCTAATTTTACTCTATAAATATAGAGCTTGGGGTCCTCTGAAAGGGGTCCGAAAATTGATCTAAAGCAAGCCAAAACTCTGTCAAAATTCTCTCAAAATTAATTAAGCACTTAATTAATTAATTAATTACTTAGGATTTAGAGACTAATTAATACTAGTTAGGCTCCCTAATCACGTTTGGAAGTAAGATCTTGAAGAAAAACCTACTACTCAAAGGTAAATTTCCAATTTTCTGCCATTTTTCTTATGGTTTTTGCATAAACCTTCAAATTTTGGCTTGATTTTCTTGTGATTGGCTTCAATCATGTTGGGTTTTGGTTGCTAATGCTGTTTTGTAACTAAAACTATGCAAATTTAGCTTCAATCGGCCTAGATCCGAGTTAGATTTTGTGTTTTTCCCGAAAACCTTCATTTTGTCACTATTCTGCAGGTTATATACTACGCATATAACCTTCTGTGCGCCACACACACCCTAAACCCTAAACCTTAAAAATTTCTAGAAAATGATGTTTTTCTTCAATTTTCGTTCAATTTTTCACCCAATCTGACAAATTTAGTAGCATTTTAGGCTTTTTCATGCTTTTAATGCTCTGGATCGTTCAAAAATCATACAGATCTAATTGATTTCAACCTTGAAATTGATTTTTTAAAACTAGATGCCCATCTGCAAATCAAAAACACATTTTTTGGCTTTGATCTGCCTAGATCCGAGCTAAATCTTGAGTTTTCGCTGAAAAACCTCATTTTTTCTTCTATTTTTCTTGCTATGTGCGCCACACCTCCATCTATGTACGCCACACACAGCCTATGTGTGGCGCACATAGGTCTATGTGCTACACATATAGGCCCCGAATTTCATAGAAAATGTCATTTTTCACTCATTTTCGCTTCGGATCTGATTTTTCCAGCAACATTAAGGGCTTGTCCATGCTTCTAGTGTTCTTGATCTGTCAAATATTGCCCAGATCTAATTGATTTTAGCATTAAAATTGATTATTCAAGTTAATTACACACTTACTTGTTTGATTTGCAAAACGGAGGCTGATTCATGCTCAAAATGAGGTACTGTCTTCATTAAAGTTGCGTATTCTTGTCTGTTGATCGTGTTTGTACTGAAAAACTTGATTTTCTTACAAATCCACATGCTATATGCACCACATGTACCAATATGTGCACCACACATAGCCTATGTGTGGTGCACATAGTGCTATATACGCACGCATATTTGCTGGAAAATTTTCAAAAAATTGGATTTTTCAATCATTTTTCAACCTGATTTGATTTTTCCAGTGGCATTTGATGCTTCACAGTAGCTCAAATGTATTGGATACATCATAAAATAATTACATTTAATTAATTTTGGCCTCAAAATTAATTTTTTATGATCAAATGCCTATTTGGTTCGTAAAAATGTGATTTTTAAAAGGATTAGATTCAAATTGGTTGAGTGGCTATCTCCAATTGTTCCAAGCGATGTTAGCACTCCCATTTGAATTTTCATGATCAAACAAAAATAATTTTGCTTAAAATTATTTTTATTTTTATTAATTTTCACGATCTGACTCGTGTAAATTCGCATGATTCATTGCCAAAAATTACTGGATTTTGACTCTTGGTTCATGCTTTCATGTGGTATTGGACTAGTCAAATAAATCTTAAATTCATTTGCTACTAATGAATTTATTTATGTTTATTTTGCATAATATCCATTCGTGCATTTTTTGGCTCATGCTACCCGAGGTGAAATAGTACCCGAAGAGGAGGGGGTGTTACTTAACACCCCAAAAATGTTGTATGCATGGATATTTGTGTATTATGATAGAATTGCTCATTGTTTTGTAATAATTCCTCTAAAAATCTCGTATGTACCCATATTTCCTCGATTCTCTTTCACTGGCCTTTATTATTTTTCATTCGTGGATGGTTTATTATATTTACTATAATATATATGCCATATCATGTCACATGCTACATCACACACCCCTATGTCATGTCATACATATGCCATGCCACAAAAATTTTCAAGTATGCTAATACGAACAAATACGCCAATCCAACATCCAATACGTGCAATATATTATGCTATGTGCCAAAATTGCCATGCTATATGCAAATATACCATGTCATTTCACATGCCATTATACCATGATGTCATGTCATTTCACATGCTATTTTACCATGCTATGATGTATGTCACACCGTATGCCATACCACATACGCATCACTACGCCATGTCATGCATATACCGTTACACATATATATTGCTATGTCATATCATGTATATGGTATGTCACCCGCTTCATATATCATGCACATGTCATGTTATTCATCTCACATGTCACATCTACATGAGTGACGTATCTGGTATACATATAGAGGTCTGTATGCATATGTGTCTTGCTATACAATATTGTATTATTTATGACGTATTCTTGGTTTGATAGTATATATGTATGTATGCATGTATGTATGTATATATGGATGTGTGATATTGATGATGGTGTTGTTTGTGATGTTGTTGCCTTATAGGGAAGCGTGACTTCTCGGTTGGATATGGGACAGCTATTTAGTTATGTTTAGGTTGGGTTTGGAGAGTTTTTAGCAGGTTCCGGGAGAGTAAGGATCCAAATAGGGGATGTTTAGGTTGGGTTTGAGACAGACCTCATTGGTACTAGTTTATGAGATGCAACAGTTGGATGCTACCTTAACGATGCAGTCTGACTGTATACTAGCACAGTTACAGATGAAGGTGAAGTCTATGTTGACAGACCTGATAAAGAAAAGTGCAGTTGATGGTATGGACTATCAGAAATAGTGGCAGTGTTACATCCGCGTTTGACCCCCTAGAAGTTTGTAGGATTTTGAGTATGCGTGATTGGATGTATACGTGTATGTATACATGTTGTGATACGATTGCTTGTGTCTGTGCTGTGTATTCTGTGCATGTATGCTTGTGTATGCATCGTGATGACATATTCTGATGTGTATTGGTATCTGTGTTGGGTGTATGCATGATGGCATGCATGTTTGGGTTGTGTATGTTACACCCCAGCCCATACCTGGAGGAACATGCTCCCGTAGCATACGCAACGACCGCCCTAAGGAAAGCCGCCACGTATCCTACAAGGGATACGTCTCATGTGCAGTACCAATACAGTCGTATGGGAACTCTAACCTATGTTTGATGGTGAGAAGGAAGGTAGTGTGGCATTCATGCAAGCAAACATGCAACATTCCTTGGCAATAGACATTCATTCAATCACACAGTCCCATTTAATAATAACTTTCATTATATAATGAAAACATACATAGGTTCTTTCTATATACATAACGATTTCACCATCAAAACTATACAACTACTACTGCTGCTATGATTAAGACAAGCCTATAAATACAAAAAGAATGGAGATTGCCAGACAGCTCCAGTACCACTTCGAGAATAGTTTCTCTGCTGACGACCTCTAACGTCTCTCTGGTGGCTCTCCTGTGGGCTCAGTACCTACGTTCATCAAATGATAAACGCTGAGTATAAAACTCAGTGGTGCTAAACAAACATAGATAAACATTCACATTCAAAGCATCGTAGAATACTTATCTGATCAATGCAATGCAATACAATGCAATGCAATTATGCCTCACATTCCTTTTCCTCTTTCCCTCTTTCAATCACTCTTCTTTTCCTGTTAATGTGCACATTTCCTTTCGCACACACTGGGTCCCTGTATGTACCGGTACTCATCTCCCGAAGGAGGGCATTAAATTGTATGGTGTAATACACCCATT
The DNA here is from genome assembly GCA_948192965.1 of Dalechampia spathulata. NCBI lineage: Eukaryota > Viridiplantae > Streptophyta > Magnoliopsida > Malpighiales > Euphorbiaceae > Dalechampia > Dalechampia spathulata. The sequence continues at coordinate 2,000 of CANYBF011591711.1, read as the reverse complement.
TTCTACTGTATGTCTCGAGACTCATCTCCCTTTTTGGGAGGGTAATAATCTATAAGGAATCCTTTATCATAATTGACCCAGCGTGCCCAGAGCATAGCTCTGCACTCATCACTCCCCTTTTATTCTCTTTCCTCTATTCATTCTCCTTTCCTAATGCATGTATGTATTGGTTGAGCATCATTAAGAACATGGCATAGGGAATTATCACATAGAAAACCTTACTTCAATCCCAAGCTAGCAAAAAGGAACCATAGAAGAACCAACTAGCATAGACTTAGCACAAACTTAACACAACAAACATTATCTAGCACAAACCTGTAATTAGAGCTACTTCTAGCACACGCCTTCCACTATAAGCAACCTCTAGAATAAGCTTCTAACCTTGACTCAATCACTTGCTAACTTCTATATCGTGTTCTCACCCGTTCAGGACATTTAGAGTTACTCAATGGAATGTTCCTTAAGGTTTAAGGAAGGTTTTGGCTGAAGAAAAGGTAAGAAACTTATGGAAAACACTATGTTTTTACCCTTAAAAAGTCAAATTAAAGTCGCGTACGGCCGTACGGACATTGGTACGCCCGTACCGAATCCAAAAGCCTGACAAACCTAAAAACCTGTGAGTTATGGTACGACCGTACCACCTTTTGGTACGCCCGTACGCCTCAATTCCTGCAAGCTTGACTGACAAACCAAATTTCCTGTGAGTTGGCGTCCGGCCGTACCACCTCTTGGTACGCCCGTACGCCTTCCCGAGGCCAAAACCTTGAGTTTCCCCTGTCTCGTACGACCGTACGGCCAAACCGTACGCCCGCACCACTCCCTAAAAATGCAATACATGCCTATTGGCATGCCTAACTCGCCCGAAACCTGTCCCGATGCTTAACCAACCCAAAACACACTTCCAAATACATTCCTAGCCTCATATCTACGCCGTCCCTCATCCAACCGAGAAGACACGCTTCCCAATAAGGCGATGACACACAACCAAAGCAGTAAACACATACACATCACATTATAGCCACACATTCAAGCATAAGCACTTAACCATAAAGCTTACTTCACTAACATGCATGTTCATATAAACATCATCATATCATATCCATTAATTGCATACATTCACATACATATACTCGTCTACATACATACATACACCCTAACAATCATACGTATACGTACAAACTACTAGGGTCTTAGATGCGAGCGTAACAGTGTAAGAGGTGTTCCAGGTGCTTGGGGAGTGCGTTTTAGTGTGAGAAGAGGAGTTTGGGTAGTGGTACGGGTGTACGGGGGCTTCGTACGGCCGTACGAGATAGGGGAGTTGAGGAGGCTAGGATTCCTGGTGGCTGTACGGGCGTACCAAAGGTGGTACGGCCATACCGTAGCTTGCAGGAGTTGGGTTTGTCAGGCTTTTTAAGTTGGTACGGGCGTATGGGTGATGGTACGGCCGTACGAGACTTAAGTTGGGCTTTTTAACAGTTAAAAACATACGATTTTCCTTAGTTCTTTTCCTTAAAACGTCCTTAAATCTTAATAACCTACCGGAGGGGAGTTTCCAAGTGCCGAGATAGTGCGAGAACTTGAAGTTAAGACTAGAGCTGCTTAGCGCCGGGATCACAGGTTAGAGTTAGCAGTCTTCTCTTTCCAGGTTTGTGCTAGAGGTTTATCGTTTGTGCTAGATGACGTTTGTTTGTGCTAGTCTGTGTAAGGACTTTTCGTTGGTTGTTTGAGTTCCTTTTCTTGTCGATAAGCCAAATATGGCTATGAGATTGATGCTGGGGATTGAATTCCCGATGATTATGCTTGTGCATGCTTTTGATGCGTGTGATTGTGGTTGTTGGTTCTGAGAAGGAACGTATGTGTGGATAGGAGTTCCGGGAAGGAACGTGCCTTGTGATTATTGCTTGTTTTGGCTCGTAGGATTGTTATATGGCCTGTGTATGCATATTGAATGATGACATGGCATAACATGGTGAGGGGATGATATAAGGGTGGCGATGTGA
>CANYBF011591175.1:0-21926 GCA_948192965.1 Dalechampia spathulata | reverse complement strand
GGTAAATAGAGTCCAATATAAATCTTTGCTAGTATCAGAGATTTTTATATATATATATATATATATATATATATATATATATATATATATATATATATATATATATATATACTTATATTCTTTATAACATTCATCACTACTCTTACCCTACCGCTAATCTTTCCTTTACCAATAAAATTAATATTTGTATCTATAATAAATAATTTAAGCATTAATTATATTCATTAACTATTAATCTTATTTCATTAACAATTATTCTAATAGTCACTATGATCTAAAGATATATCTTGATGTAATTATAATCATAATTAAGATAATAATAATAAAGGTGGATGTGACATTTCAAATTTGAAACTTGCATCCCAAGCTTTAGCAACACTTTCAGAGGATAGACAATAATATCAGAACCATCATCCACCATCATATATGGAATGGAGAAGTTCCTGATGTACACCTTAATAAAGGGTGTCTTGTTATGATGCATACCCTCAGTCAGTAAATTAGTATCAAAGAAGGTGATCATATTGGATTTCAACTCCTTGTTCACTAACTGACTCTTCATGCTACAGGCAGTGGTAGAAGGAGAAATTTCTCATACTAGAGAGTGCCTTGATAATGGCCCATCAATGTTGTTAGGAGGATAATATCAAGTCCCAAATGCTAATATTAGTTTACATCTTCTTCAACTACTTGATGACTACATTATCAGACTAAGCAACCTCTTTACCCTTATCAGCAGGTTAGAGAATAGGACCATCCTTATTCACAATAGGTCTAGCCTCTGTTAACTTCTTCCCAAAGTTAGGAGTGAACACCTTGCCACTTTGAATCATATTATGAACCTAAGAAGACATCTTGTTTACACTAAGTCCTTTTTATTGCTTATTAGACTTAGGCTCTAGCTTGCTTATCTTAAGAGTCTTAGCTAACTCACCTTTCTTCAATCTTTAAACCCTAGTTGGTTTAGACTTATCAGATTTTTAAGTAGCTATAAACTCATCCTCAAAACTATTATACTTTATGTTTATAACATCAATGTCAAACCATCATCAGGCCTAAAGCTGATAGAATGTAATCTAACAATCTCCTCAATGTTAAGGGGAGAAAAATAAGCTAAGAACCAGGGATTTTAAGAACCTTGATTACATCATGTAAGTGCAATTGGTCTTATAATAGTTAGGCAACATCTTTATTTTGGTAGAGAGCTTGGATTTCTTGGGATCTTTGAGCTCATCCAAATCAATAAGATCTTGAATGACTCATCTGAGAGAGTGACAATCATTAAGGTTATAACCATGGTGTTAGTGATAATGATAGTAGGTTTTAGTGTCTTTTATAGCTAGGGATAATGCTTAGAAGTTTGGCTCTAATGCTTGATTAGCTTAACTCTAAGGAGACGCTCAAAGACAGTGGAAAGTAGCATTCTAAGATTCAAGAATCTTCAGGGTTGGTTGGTGTTTTAAAGTATTGGGCCAAGTGATTATAGGGCATTAATGTGAAAAGATTTATGAGGCATTTATATGTATGTAGTAGTTTTAGATTTAATAAAGGAAGGTTCCTTCTTCTTCAACCCCTCCTTTTGCTTAATCCTCTAGTCTAATAAGTAAATATCTTTAAATGTATGGAATGTCTGATACTTTAGCTTATTTTAGTAAAGTGGCAACAACCCTACAATAAGCTTGTTGATCATATCAGATTTCAATGGCTTCTGTTTAACCAATACATCCTTGTCAATTCATCTGCTAAAGTAGTCCATGAAAGACTTATTATGTTTTTGTTCCATAATCTTAAGATCTAGCAAAGTCACATCAAACCAGGATTTGAACCTTTATTACTTATAAAATATAGTGCGCAGAGGCTTCTACTCGATTGTGGTCACCTTGTTAAGATCATGATACCAAACCAGCATTGGTCCTTCCAAAGAGATGAAGAATAGTCCATTTATTTGCTCATTTGACAAGTCAGTAGTGCTCATCATCATGGTGTAGGTTTTGAAATGGTTATTCAAATCCCCAATCCTATCGTATTTAGGAATATTTAAGAGCTTGAACTTCATAAGTAACCCTTTAGTGGTGTGCATAGAAAACTCATCAAAAAGTCAAGATTAGAACTCATATCCTTTATCTTCATGATAAAATACAATTGTTCTATCCTTTGTTCTAGTGTAAAAGTCTCAGTTTTGTAGACATCATACATCTGGAGTGGAGTGTCGTCATCTATCTCGATGTCATATAGATTAATCACTTTCCCTTTATCCTTGATAGGAGCTAGTAGGGTGATGAAGTCCCTAGGGTTGAGGGCCTTCTTGATCTACTACTAGAAGAGAGCTTTGAGATCAATAATCAATAGCTTCTCCATAAATTGATTGCTTATTTCTTGTACAGCAACAAGTGAAGTCTCATCTTTCTCAAAAGGAGATGTAGTAGATTATGGGTCTATTATTTTCTATACATGATAGAGAGAATTAGTATGGATGTATGAGTACATATTTATTTTCTTGATATACATTATACAATACATAGGATGTATTCATGGCCTATGCTAGGAAACATTCGACATTATGATTGTAGAAGGAAATTGGTTAGTAAAAATTGCATGAGTATACATGTATGCATGTTTGATAGAAAACATGAAAGAGTTAATAAACATGTAGCATGCAACAGTGATCCCTACCACCCTTATAGTTTTATGAAGATTGGTTAGCCCAAATCTCCTAGGTGGGTTATTAACCTAGAGTTACATTGGAAACTCAAGGCATAAAAGTCTCAACATGTGAGGCAAGTAAAGGTTCAATCATTGCTTGATCATGTAAGGGATTATGATGAAAATCTAATAGCATTTCAGAACTATCATAATGCTATGATAAGAGAATGTCAATTAAATAGGCATGATGTTATATAATCTTTTAAGAATGATGATAAAATTCTGACTCTTAGCATAACAATATGAGGAGGAAAAATAGGCTGAATTTAAGCAAAGTCACTAATATGATTAGACATAAATCCACATAATATATGATTAAGGGATCCTAATTTTGGAACATTATTAAGGTTAGCTATATGGTTATAGTATGATAAAACAGGCTAAGGTCTCTTACTATGGTGTTAACATCTATCAAATCAAATGGAATCATCAATAAAGGATTATAACTTATGTTTATATAATCAAGGAATCATCAATGGTCCATATTATTAGGTAGTGAGTGGTGAAGGCAGACATGTTTTTATAAGGAGTCAAATGAAGTCTAAGGTACTAACTCACCCACAATCACTGATTTAGAAGGTATAAGAGTAGTGTGTGAAAATATAGATGATGTTCATGTTATACAACACAATAAATCAATTAACATGGGAAAAGTGATATGAAAATCAAAATTTTTCAATGCCACCACTTTGACATTATAGGTTCTTAGTGGAATTATTATTATGGGCAAGGCTTTCACCATGACCTAGAGTGAGGTTTACAATATATAGCACTAGGGGTTCGATTGGAGTGAACAAGTGGTCTTTTTAAGGTATATAGACATAGTCCCTTGATACAAGTAGATAATCAGTAACTCAAGTATAGCAAACAAGTTCACATGGCATACAAAATTAGCACTCAAAATAAAATACCACATCAAAACATAAAAACATTATACCCCTAAGGAACAATCTACCTTGCTTGAATCTTTTAATAAAGTAAATGACCTTAAAATAAAACAAGCTTTATACTATTAGAAACTAGACTCAAATATCTTTCTAACCATATATTACTTGCCCCTACCCTCATCCAATAAGGCCTCTAAAAGTTGCTATCATGATCATGATAAAGCTTGGTACGATCTTGATAGAAGATGATACTGGAATTTGAGCAGATGTGGTCACAAGCATTACTCCATTGTCACAAGCGTAAAACTTGGCTTAAATAGCAGTAGTAACTCACATAAAATAAAGCACATCCATATGCAAAAGACCATCAAGTAATATGACTTAAAACAATCCTTTAACCAATGCAATCCACTCTATAACACACAAAAAAACCCTTTTTAGCATATCACTAACTGTACCACTTTTTCCCTTACCATAACTCATTCATTAATTAAATTTTGATGCATGAACATGTTTTCCTAAGTTATAACTATAACCCATTTTCTCAATTTTACAATTTACTTTTTCCCTTACCATAACTCATTCATTAATTAAATTTTTATGCATGAACATGTTTTCCTAAGTTATAACTATAACCCATTTTCTCAGTTTTACAATTATGATACATAAAAGTTACACATATTATGCAATAACTCTAAATGCTACCTTATTCAAACCTCATGCATACCTTCCCTACTAAGCATCTAAACCACCTTGAAATTGTGTCATACAACAAATACATATGCATATATATGTTACACACATACCTAAGTCCAAATGGACAATAAACATACACTTAAACAAACCCTAAGGCAATGTATACACAAGCTCAACAAGCATGCACCAAGGCCCTAACCCTCATGAATAAATCTCAAAACATACATACAACATTCTAACATTTAATTCAAACATACCTGTTGACCCTGACTTTCACCCACTTGCAATTTCAGATTTCTGTTGGTTCGGCTCAGTATTAGTCCTCGTTACTGTCCCCAATTATGCATATATGCCTTTGTAGCTTCCCTTAGGGATTCTGGACATTCAGAGCGCATTACAGTTGATGGGGCCCACCATGGCACTGGTGGGGCCTACCACCCTCGTTAACTTATTCTGGGTGTTATGTGCATACAGAACACACTTTATTCTTGCTTATACAAGGCAGAGCATACATAATGCAAAATATTGCATTTTGGGCACTTAGCACTATTTGCCCGAAATAGTACACAGGTGGGGCCCACCACCTTTATCAGTTTTTCTGAGTATTTTATGCGTACAGAGTACATCATGTGTTGCTAATGCAAGGCAGAATGCATGGCATGCCAAATGCCACATTCCGGGCACATAACATTATGGGCCCGAGTTAAGGCACTAGAGGGGCCCACCACATCTGACGACCCATTTTGAGTGTTCTGTGCACACAGAACACATTTCATTCATGCCTTCATGAGGCAGAATACTTAGCATACAAAATGCCACATTCTAGGCACATCACACTATGGGGCCCACCAAAGGTACTAATGGGGCCCACTGCCCATTTTAGCCCATTCTGAGTGTTCTATGCATACAGAGCACATTTCACTGATGCCTACATGAGGCACAACACTTGGCATGCTAAATGCCACATTTTGGCCACAGCATTATGGGCTCGAAATAGGCCCATTAGTGGAACTCATCGTTCGGGGCCGAATTTGGCAAAACTCATAACTGCAAAGTGACTCGGAATGCCGTTTTCATCTCAGTTGACATATGGCACGCATCCGATTTTGCTTGTGCAAGCTGGAACACATAGGGAAAAAATGTTATATGTGTAGTACATAGCACTATGCGCTACGCATATGGCTTAAAGAAGATGTTTGGTGGGGCCCACTTTTAGGACCAAACGGGATGTGAGCCGCATCGCACAACATCTTAGAATGTCAAATAACATATATTTAACATGTCACACATGTTACATTTCACCCACATGAGGTAAAATGCATGAATAGGGTTCATGGCACTATACGCACACTATGCAAGGAAAAAAAGATGTTTGGTGGGGCCCACCTTCTGGACCAAATCCGGAAAACTTTTCTTTGCAAAATGTCCTAATATGTCAAATGACACTTATTTGACATGCAGTGTGCATCCCATTTTGCTCATGTGAGGCGGCGCACATAGGTTCAAAATGCTATATGCTGCGCATATAGCACCATATGCTATGCATGTAGCATTTAAAAGACATTTGGTCGGGAGCCTTCTCGGAACCAAAACGGATGTGTGCCACATTATACAATGCCTTGGTACATAAAATGACGCTTATTGGGCATGGGGCGTACATTCTGATGCAACCACAGTGGGCCCTACCCGATGGGTCAAGAGGTGATGTGCTACACATATAGCACCATGTGCGTAGCATATGGGCTATGTGATGCGCACATCACATGATGTGCACCACACATTCCCTTAAAATTTTTCAAATCTGACCCAAAATTACAATTTTACCATGCCCTAATTTGGCTTTATAAATATAGAGCTTGGGGTCTGAATTAAAGGTCCGAAATTTGCTCTAGAAGCAACCTAAAACTCTGCCAAAATTCTGCCAAAATTAATTAAACACTTAATTAATTAAATTCTAGAGATTTAGAGATAAATTGGCTCTAGTTAGGCTCCCTAAGCATGATTGGAGTGAAGATCAAGGAGGAAGACCTACTGCCAACAGGTAAATCTTCCATTTTTCTTTGTTATTTTTCAATTCTGCTACTATTTATGGGCCATATGTTGCACATATAGACCCATGTGTGCCATATGTAGCTCATGTGTGGCACACATGAGCCTATATACTGCGCATATAGGCTCCGAATTTCAAAGAAAATGCCATTTTTCTCCCGTTTTTTGTCAGTTTTTTGTCGGATCTGGCTATTTCAGCAATATTAAAAGGCTCCCCTATGCCTCTAGTGTTTTGGATCTGCCATATACGTGCTGGATTTAAAATAATTTTAACTTTAAAATTATTTTTCTTGAGTTGGATGCAAATCCACGAAGCAAAACTCATTTTCATGCTCCGATCTGCTTAGATCGGGGCTGGATCTAAGGTTTTTGCTTACAAATCCTTGATTTTTCTTCTGATTTTCAACTCATGTGTGCCACATATGCTACCATATGCACCACACACAGCCTATGTGTGATGAACATGGATCTATGTGCAGCGCACATATATCCCAGATTTCACAGAAAACACTGTTTTTCGCCCGATCCGCTTCGGATTTGATTTTTCTAGCAACTCCAGAGGCTTGTCCATGTTTTTGGAGTTTTGGATCTGTCAAATATTATCTAGATCTAATTGATTTTAGCCTTAAAATTAATTATTAAAATTAATTACCCAATTAATTGTTTGAAATACAAAATGGAGGCCGATTCGTGTTCAAAATGAGACATTGTCTTCATTAAAGTTGCTTATTTTAGTCTATAGATCGTTTATGTACTGACAGATTTGATTTTCTTGCAGATTTACAAGCCATGTGTGCTACACATCATGCCATGTTCACCACACATAGTCTATGTGTGGCACACATTGCTTGATGCGTGGTGCACATCCCCTAGAAAATTTTTAGAAAAACCGTATCTTGAACCATATTTTGACGTATTTTGATTTTTTCAGTGGTATTTGATGCTTTACAGTGGCTCAAATATTCTGGATCTATCATAAAATAATTACATTTAATTAATTTTGGCCTCAAAATTAATCTTCTACGATAAAAAGCCATTTTTACTCATATAAATATGATTTTTGAAAGGATTGGATTTTAATTGGTCGAGTGGCTATCTCCAATAATTTTTTATGTGATGTTAGCCCTCCCATTTAATTTTCCATGATCAAATACAAATAATTTTGCCTAAAATTATTTTTATGAAAATTAATTTTCATAATTCGGCTCATGTTAATTCACATAATTATTACCAAATAATTGCTGGATTTTGACTCTTGGTTCATGCTTTTATATGGCATTGGACTAGTCAAATAAATCCTAAATTCATTTGCTACTAATGAATTTATTTGTTTATTTTGCATATTAATCATTCATGCATTTTTAGCTCGTATCGTTCAAGGAGAAAATTCATCCGAGGAGGAGGGAACGTTACTTAACGTCCCAAAATATGTATGCAAGGATATTTTTGTAATAGGATAGAATTATTATTTGTTTTGTAATAATTCCCCTTAATATCCCGTGTGTACCCCTATTTCCTCGATCCCTTTCACTGGCCTTTCGGTATTTTTATTTGTGGATGGATTTATATTTGCTTAAATATACGTCATCATGTCATATGCCATGTCACATGACACATTACACACTACTATGTCATGCCATGCATATGCCATGCCATAACATAACGTATTCCATATGCATATACATACAAATATGCAAATATGCAAATACGCTGAATACACCAATACGCAAAACAATACGTGCAATTAACCAATATGCCATAATATTCCACATGCCATATCGCATGCCATGATATATACTATGTTGAATACATATTCACATACATATCACTATATCATGCCATACATATGCCATGTCATACATCATTACACATGTCATGCATATGGTATGCCATTCACTATGCCATGTCATACACATGATATGTCATACATCATTCCACATGCCATGTGTATGGTGTGCCATTCACTATGCCAGGTCATACACATGATAGGTCATACATCATCTCACATGTCATGCGTATAATATGCCATCCTTCCCACATGCCATGCATATGTCATGTTATATGTCATCTCACATATCATGCATGTGATATGTCATTCATTTCACATGCCATGCATATGGTATGTCATCCATGCTACATGTCATGTCTTGCATCATCTCACATATCATGAATATGATATGCCATTTATTCCAGATGCGATGCATATGCCATATCATCCATCTCGCATGTCATGCATATGCCATGCCATTCACTTATATGCCATGCATACAACACACATTCTATAATGCAAATATGACCCAAAACGCTAACGCCTTACGCTATATATGTGCTATTTATTATGATTATATGCCTATATGTCATGCTAAGTTGCCATATCATGCATACGATATGTCATTCACGTTCACATGTCATGCATATGCCATGTTACTTTATTGCAATTTTGCATGCCATGCATATATCATGCCATCCAAATGTCATATAGCTTTATATGTCATTTTATATGCAACCTTGCAACGCCAAATCACATGTCGCACTGTGTGCTTACTTTTACGCTTGTATGGTTGCCTGCTTAGGATAATTAATCCAACTATAAAGATAAAATTGATTTTGGAAACTCATAGAATAAATCTCCACCACCCGAACCTAATCTCTGAAGGGTTTAACTAGCACTCATGCTATGGGTTGGTTGGACCAATCAAGAACCATCCAGTGACGAGTCTATTGTGACTCTTTTGAGTCTGTATCATTCCCTAAGGGAACCCTTTAAGAAGACTGCGCTTTCACTCCAAGTGTGGTCCTTGATCCATGAGCCTCGCAAGCCTCACTCTGGGCGGTTGGTAGAAACCAATGCTCACAATACCATACCATAAATTAGGCAGCCACACACATATAAAAACCCAACAAACACAAAATCCAAATGTTGCCAATCAAGAGCTATAAGTAAAACCTCATGCATAATATCATTTTAACACCTATAAAGCATACCATTTAATCACCAAATCATACACAAGACACCATTCCATCAAAAGCTCATTCCAATATCCATGAACAGTACCCATTCAAGCTTAAGGCAATAATAAAGCACCATAAAACATAACCCACAAGCCAAGCAACATTAAACCACAACCTCCACTACTAAAAGCAAATCAATTCAATTTCTTAGTAACCATCCTCCATTAAATTCACATACAACATCACTTACTCAAGAAACTCCATATCTACACAACTAGCTATGGCTTTACCCCATAAAAACCACAAGCAAAGCAATATTAAAGAAGATACATTCATAAGAAGAAGAAAAGGGGATAATAATTAACTTAATTCATATTTTACTTACCTTGAATCACCAACCCTTAAGAATTTCAGTTTTAGTAAGAAGAAAGGAAGGAGACGAAGAAGAGTTCTAATGTTGAATATTTAAGATCAAAGAAAAATTAATCCATGTATATAAGGAGAAAATAAGGGAAGAAAAAAAATGTATGTAAGCCTCCATATTTGACTTTTCTCACCTAGGCCAATCAAGTGTTTCCACCTAGCCTTAACATTCCATATTAATACATAAACCTACATATACATTTACATACACATAATATACTTACTCATTAGGCATTAAACCATCATTCCATTGTATTCATTGAGACTTTAAACCAAAAGCACTAAATAACATACCAAAGTATTGCTAATTCATAATGTATGCATAAATTAATATCTAACACACATATTAATCCATAATACGCATATATACCTCATTCCAAACACACATAGAAGCATATATACTAAGAGTACACCAAGCATTATTTACTACAACACCCACCTAATAAGTAAGGTATTTTCCCAAAAGCCTCTTATACATTAAACACTTCCTGTATAATATTTACTTTTGAAATGCTTTTCTTTCCTCAATTTTACATACTTTCTTATCATGAACATTCATTTCCATCTTATACCATCATCCTATTTAGAAGCATGCTTACTCATTCATCATACATATGTTCAATGCACTATAATACACTAAGTATATGGATGTGATAGTGATATATATACATATGACATTTATATTACAATCATTTTCTTACCAAAATAAAATAGGAGAAAGTTGCAAAAATACAAAGGCCGTAGGAGTCTGTCATGGAAGTCTAAGTTCTTTACCAAAATGTCTAGCTGAACCTCTAAATTAGCTACTAACACCACTAACCCCCATGCTCCTCTGTGGCACTGGTGCTTGCATTCATCAAATGATAAACATTGAGAAAAATCTTAGTGATGCTAGTAAAAATGATTACATGTAATATAAAGAGCAATTATTATCATATATATATATATATATATATATATATATATATATATATATCTCATAATGCTCTTTACTTGTCATCTTGTCACATAACATCATATATTTACGATTAAGCATAGTATAGCTTTAAAATATTCAATAGTAACATTCCACACAGTAATTCCATCTATAGGACATGTAACAAGTGATAAAATATGCTATTAAGAATGCAATGATGATTTGCACTCTCTTTCTATTTTTTCTATGTCAATTCCTTTATCTTTGTGATTATGTACAATCTCGTACTGGCTCCAATGTACTGGTACCTCTAATTCCTATAGGAATATATCATATATATATATATATATATATATATATATATATATATATATATATAACTCTATGATTCCATATAGAAATCCAACTTTATGATTCCATAAAGGGATCTAACTCTATGACCTCGTACGTGTCATTGATAAACTCTATAACCATCTTTTCCTTATACCTCCACATTCTTGTGTCATGTCATGCTTATATAGGTGTTCACCCTGAATTTTAGCCTGCATGCACTACAATTTTAGGTTTTCATTGATTCAACTTAGTACAAGTCCTCGATGTTGAAGCATGTTACATTTTACTTATGGAAGGTGGAGTACATAGCATGCATTTTTTGATGTGTAGAGCACATAGTCCTACATGCTTCGCATGTCATGAAAATATACATTTGATGGCTAGCCTTTTCCTGAGCAAATCTAATATGCTCCATATGGCACCATGCCTTAAGGTCCCAAATGATGCTTTTTTGATCTATGGTGTACATCCTAATATGCCTACATTGGGTGGCGCACATAGGTCAAAAATGTATCATGTTGAGCATCTACTACTACATGCTATGTATATAGCCTTTTTTGGGCTATATGCTGCACACAGCTTGTAATTTTATAGAATCCTATATTACTAATGTGATTTCCCTAATCTCATCACCTATTTTTCTAGAAAACTGCATTTTCATTCAATTTTTACTTGTTTCTTTTCATTCCTTGAAGTTCTCAATAGCATTAGAGGCTTCACAGTAGCCCTAATGATCTGAGTTCATCATATATCATTCATATTTCATTAATTTTGGCTTCAAAATTAATTTTTCAAATTAAATGCTTATTTAATTTTTGATTTATGACATAATTGGCTTTGATTGGTTGAGTTTGCTATCCTCAATTGACATTTTATGATATTAGTGACTCCCAATTCATCGTGCCTTGATCATTTGCTTATGATTTTACCATTAAATCATCTCATTTTGCTTAATTACTCAATTAATGCTATTTTCATTATGTTTATATGTGTCGCTTGACATGTTTAGATTGATTGGATATTGATTTGTTATTAAGTGATGTTTCATATAATCTTAGAAAGTTTGATTTTGTTATTGATCAATTTTACCTAAAATTGATTAATTTTGCATGCTTTTCACAATCCAACTCGTGTTTATTCACATTTTCATGATTATTGCCATTACATTCATCAAACTTCAACTCTTGATTCATGCTTACACATGGCACTAAATTAGTCGATCTAGTCCTAAATTTTGTTTGCTACCAATGTTTTGGCTTATTTATTTTACATTTTCACTCGTACATTTTTAGCTTGTGTTGCCCAAGGTTGACTTTTTTTGAGTGGTTAAGATGTTGCTTAATGTCTTAGATTTTTGTATCATGGAAGATTCTTTATAATAGAATAGCTTTATTCCCTATTTTTGTATGATTTAGCCTTAAATTCCTCATGTATCCCCTATCTTCTTCAATCCCTTTCATTGACCACTATTATTTTCATTTATGCTGCTATGCTTGTTTTATTATTACTAAATGATGTATGCTATGCCATGTCATCTTACATGTCATGCTTATACCATGTCATCTCACATGTCATGCCCATGTCATGTCATCTCATATGTCATGTTTATGTCATACCATCTCACTTGTCATCCATATGCTATATCATCTCATATGTCATGCTTATGCCATGTCATGTCACATGTTATGCCTATGCCATGTCATCTCACATGTCATGCATATTTCATGTTTTATGCCATGATTACCATATCACATTTGCCATGCTATATCTTCCATGATTGCTATTATGCTATACCCTGTTGTATGCTTATGAATGCTTATGAATGCTCACCTGCCTAGGGCAATTAATTAGATTAAAATGGTAAAAGTGAACTTGAAACTCTAAGTGAACAGATATTCACCACATAAACCCATTTCTGAAGGGTTTCACTTAGCACTCATGCTAATAGGTCAGTTGAACCAATTCCGGAACCATCCGGTGGTGACTCCATCTTATGAATCTTTTGAATTTGTCTTATTCCTCAAGATAGCCCCTCAAGAAGACTGCATTATTGCTCTAAGTAGGCCCCTGGTTTGCACATCATAAGCCTCTCTCTAGGTTGTGGTGGAAGCCCTACCCATGGTGGCAACTCCACTTGGGACCTACGGTGAAAGTTTAGTGGCATTGAAATCTCTGAGTTTCATATCGCTTTTCCCATTCTAGTTAGGGTAATTGTATTGAATTTCATATACATAGTTTACATCTACATACCACCAATTATCCTGTGTCAAACCGGTGATTATGGGTGAGTGATTGCTTTAGACTCCATTCGACTCCTTGGCAAGAAAATCTACCTTCACCACTCACTGCTTTGTACTATCGACTGTCAATGATTCCTAATGGATAGATGCTAGGTATAGTCCTATATCAATGATTACATTTAGTTGGATATGTTGTGGACAATATGGCGGGGGATCTTAGCCTATCCTTATCGGATTAAACCCCATGTAGCTAACTATAGCAACATTCCAAAACTAAGACTCTTTATTTGCATGCTATGTAGATCTTTATCCAATCATATCAGTGGATTTACCTAAATCCAGACACTTTTCTTACTCTGTATTGCTTTGCTAAGAGTTAGAATCCTCTTGTGATTCTATATTGGTTGCCTAACCACATGCCTATTCCATTAGCATTCTTTTATCATAGCAATATGATCATATCAAAATGTTATCAAATTTTCATCATAATCCCTTGTATGATTGGGCAATGATCATCTTTTGCTTGCCTCACATGCTGAGAGTATCATGCCTTGAGTTCCTAGTGTAACTCCGGGCTAATATCCCACCAAGGAGATTTTGGACCGATCTATCTTTGTGGAGGTATAAAGGTGGTAGGGACTATTACTGTGTACTACATGTTCACTAATGTTTTCATGTTTTTTTATCCAACATGCATACATGCATGCTCATGCATAATTTTCACTAACCATATTCTTTTACAGCCATAATGTTGGATGTTTCCTAGCATATATCATGCATACATCCTATGTGTTACATCACGTGCATCATATACAATCGTATATGCATATACATGCATTAACACTAACTCTCTCTATCAGGTGTAAACCATGTCAAACTTACAACCTACTAAGAACATAGCTTCTCCATCTAACACTTTTTATTCAATGTTAGATGATGCCTCAATTATTACAGTATAGCAGCTCATCGATTAGTCTATAGCCAAGCTGTTGACCAATAACTTCAAGACTTTACTACAATAACAGATCCAGGAAGCTCTCAGTCATAGAGATTTCATCAGCTCGCCAGCTCCTATGAGGTATCACTCCATATGCATGATGTCCATAAGGATGAGACCTCTACTTTAGAGCAAAAGATAGAACAATTGCAGTCTATCATGAAGACCAAGGGCATGGGGTATAATCTTGACTTTGATTAGTTCTCTATTTATGCTATTAAGTTCAAGCTCCTGAATGTTCCCAAGTATAGTGGGGTTGAGGATCTAAAGAATCATCTCAAGACTTATACAATGATGATGAGCACTATAGTCTGACTCTTCTTCATCTCATTGGAGGGACTAGCAGTGGCCTGCTATCATAGTCTGAACAAGCCAATCATGGTTGAGTGGAAGCCTCTCTATACTACTTTCTACAATCAGTATGGGTTCAAATATCATTTTGATGTTACTCTGCTAGATCTGTAGATGGTTAAGTAGAAAGCTAATGAGTCTTCCATGGACTACTTTAGCTGATGGATGGATAAGGCTATGCTAGTTAGACAGAAGTCATCTAAGTCAGAAATAATCAACAAGCTTATTATGGGGTCACTACCACTATACTAGGATAAGCTGAAGTATCAGACATTCTACACCTTCAAGGATATTTACTCTGTCAGCTAATAGATTAAGTAGACTGAGGGGCTAAAGAAAAAGGAACCTTCCTTTCTCAAACCTAAAACCACCACATACACCCAAACACATCATAAATCCCATTACATAAATCCCTTATAAACACCAAAACCTATACTTTGAAACACTACCCAATCCTGGAGGTACTCAAATCTTGGGATGCCACTTTCAAGGTTTTCGAGCGTTTCCTTAAAGCCAAACTCATTAAGCCACTTGAGCCAAATTTTCAAACCCCACCCTCAACCTCAGTAGACACCAAAACCTACTACCACTGCAATCAATATCATGATTATAACACTGATGACTTCTACTCTCTCAGGTGGGTCATTCAAGTCCTCATTGATTCAGGTGAGTTCAAAGATCCTAAGAAATCCAAATCCTCTATAAAGACAAACCTATTTTTTAACTACCAAAAAGCCAATTATACCTATATGCTTCAACCAGGGTTACTAAAATACCTAGTTCTTAACTCCTTTTCTTCCATCAGTAATGAGGTGGTCACTTAGCTACCTACTATCATTTCTGGCCCAATGATGGGTTTGATATTGGTGCTATTGATATATGGTATGATAATTTAGAGGATGATTCTATAGCTACTCAGGGTTCCTCTAAGTCTGAATTAGCAAAGGTTTATGGTTCTAAGAAGGGTAATTTGGTTGGGACTCTTAAGGTAGCTAAGCTAATATCTAAGTCTCCCAAGCAAAAGAAGGTGTTAGGTGCTAACAAGATGTCCTCTTCAGTCCATAACATGACTCGTAGTGGTAAGGTGTTCACTCCTTCTAATCTCAGGAAGAAGTTAGATGCTCCAAAGAAGTCAACAGAGGCTAGACCTATCAAGGATGAGGTTGGTTTGAGCAGTGATCTAGCTCCATAACTTATTGATAAGGTTTCTCAAATTGAGAATCTTGTAGTCAAGTAGTTCAAGAAAAAATAGGCTAACATCAGCATTTGGGACTTAGTGCTATCTTCCCAGTAGCATCGACGGGCCATCATTGAGGCACTCTCGAGCATGAGGATTTCTCCATCTACCTCTACCTTTAGCATAAAGGGATCGAAAGTTACAATCTAGCATGATCACTTTCTCAAATGAAGATTTACCAGCTAAGGGTATCCATCAAAACAAGTTACTTTCATTAGGGTGCACATTATGAACTTCTCTACTCCTTATGTCATGGTGGATGATAGTTCTGGTATCAATGTCTATCCTCTCAAGGTGTTACCTAAGCTTAAGATTTAGTCTTCAGACTTGAAGCCATCCAAGACTATCATCAGAGCTTATAATGAGTCTAAGCAGGAGGTCACTAGCACCTTCTTTGCCACTATTACTATCAGGATAATTAAGTCAGTAGTGGACTTTACAGTTCTTAACATTCCAATGTCATTTACTTTACTATTGGGCTGGCTGTGGTTCCATTGCTTAGGAGGTGTATCATCCACCTTGCACTAGAAGATCAAGTTTCCACATGACCAGAGTGTGGTTATTATTGCAACAAATGATGAGGTTGCCCTAGGTTGCATCAAACAGGATGTCCCTCATATGACTGGTTTTTAGATTGATGCCATTAGATAACCTGAGTCATACTCATACCAATCGAGGCTCGCCATAGAGAAGATGTTACGCAACATGAACTTTGTGCCTGGCAAAGGTTTAGGTTGGTACTAGCAGGGTACATGAGCATTACATGAGAATTTTTTACATTAAAGCATCATGCATTAAAACTATTAACATTGGAATAAATATTAGGCCTTATCCTCTCTAGATTACATCAGATTTAACCCCTGATAAGAGAACATAAATCATCAAAGTGTTAAAATAACATATAAAGCCTTTGCTCTAGGTTACGAAGACATGCCAGTTATTGACAGAACTATAATGGAACATAGAATTCCAATCAAACCTAAGTTCAAGCCAGTTAACTAGAAACTACATCAACTCCAACTAGAATAGGCTCAGAAGGTTAAGGACGATATCCAAAAGTAGTTGGATGTTAAGTTCCTTGAACTGGTTAACTATATTAAATGGTTGGTTAATGTGGTTCCAATTCCTAAGAAAGATAGCAGTGTCAAGGTCTATATAGACTATAGGGATCTAAATAAGGTGAGTCCAAAGGATGACTTTGGATCATCTGATGGTGCAATAGAGTTGCTTGAAGAATGCAGGTGCTGCCTACTAGGGAGCTACAACAACTCTATTGCACCATCTGATCCATAAGGAGGTTAAAGTCTATATAAATGACATGATGGTGAAGTCTCCCACCAGAGCAGAGCATCTAGTTGCTCTTGATGAAGTGCATATTCGGGGTGACGTTCGATAAGCTGTTGGGTCATGTTATCAACCAAAGGGGTATCAAGGTGGATCTTGATAAGGCAAAGTTAATTTATAAGATGCCTATTCCTAGAAATAAGACTGAAACCAGGAGATTCCTAGGACAGCTCTAATATATCAAAAGGTTCATTGCTAAGCTCACTACTATCTGTGAGCCCATCTTTAAGCTTTTGAGGAAGAACTAACCTTTGGTTTGGGATGAGAACTGCCAATTCATATTCAAGAGAGTAAAGCTTTATCTCTCTAACTCGTTGATTCTATAGCCACCTCGACTGGGAAAACCATTGTTTGATGCATATCAGGGAACTTATGTACCAGATTTAACATTTTTCATGTAAATGTTTTAATCTCATTAATGTAAATGGAATGCATGCTTATAAACTTAGTAATAAGTAATACTAGTTTTAAATACAAAGCACTATCTTTCTTTGTTGCATACAATTTTATTGCCTAACAGTTCCTTGTAGTACAGAATCCTAAGTGTAGTGCATTACCCTAACGTATACTTATCATCTATAGTAGATCTAACTTTAGGGATCTTTATCAGCATGATCCTGCAATAAGGCTAGGTCCTCTCCACGTACTCCAAGAAGCAGGATAGTAATCGTCCTCCCTCAAACTTAGTCAGTTAAGGGATAGTCTATCTATGGTCGTACTGATGATAGACTCTAGTTGGACTGTAGTGAGTACAGCGTATAAATCTCGATAGTGGAAAGTAGTCTGTATATATCCTCACCATCACATGTTGTACATGCCACCAAGGACAGGTCCACTTGACCTCATTCTCTATGATGGCTCTCATCCACTCGACTTAGCGATTGAATGTCAACGTCTTTGCCTCTATGCATATGATTATGAGGTGTGTACCTCTATGGATCCCCAACTTCTTATAAAGCCAGATTTGTAAACAAAATACAAACAAAGCTCACTAAGTTGAAAATCTTACAAAAGGTTTCTCAGGCAAAATTAGAGTGACCTGTTGAGCTAAAAACTCAAGGAGGTAGTTTAGATAAAAATTAAGGTCTAAAGCAAAATCAATGATTTGATGAACCAAAAAACTCACAAGAGGCGAATTATATAAAAATTAAGCCAAAAATGCAACCTTTTTAAGTTGAAAACCTACAGAGGCAACTTAAAATTCATACCTACAGTAGAAGTAGACTATTACTCGGGCGTTTGGACTGACCTCACCTCACTTTATTTAGCTCTAGAATTATCTCTGCCATGATCATAAAAAAATGGTCTGACCCTACTCCATCTAGTTTATCATCAGACTAATCAGTAAATCCCCATGGCCAGACAAGTTGACAAACAGAAACTACACCAGCAGTCCAAATCTTACTACCTTTAACCATGAAGGGGTAGTCACTAGCTTATGGCCATATAGTTGGAAGAGAGCAATAAGATCTATAGAGCCCTCTATAATCAGTAGTGACCTTACTATTATAGAGCTAATGTCAAATGCTCTAATCAAATACGAGACCACCTCTCCAGTAGGTGTCAGTACTATCAGTATCGTCATCATGCTACATGTGACTTCAAGGATAGTAGTGAACTCCAAGTACATTATACATGGCTCCATGTGTCCAAATAGGAATACATGGGCCACTGGATCCTAAAATTGCACATCAGCTTGCAAGAAAGCAGTGTTGATGGAGATTTACTGGAACATCTTTAGGTACTAGAGTCTAAACTTGCTTAATTAACTCCACTTAGGATTGCCCCACTAGCAAAAAAGAGACAGAAAGCATACAGTGATTGCCAAGTCATTATCTATTTAATTTCTACACAGAAGAATAGACATGTTATGTTTCAGTAAAAAAGCATAAAGCATAATATTCTTGTAAAAGAATAATGGCAGCAAGTAGTTTTAGGTTTTTACTATAAATTCAAAAAGATACAAAGTTTGAATAGTCAATAATTTACAATGTTTGTACACCATAACCCAAGTGTACTAGGCCTTCATGCTAAGCTACACTACTTTATCCTATGCTTTAATATAGAAGCCTTAGAGTTTTGATATTATGCATATAGAATCTGACATCATATCTGCTTTAGGCATCGTCATCTCCTAAATGCTCCTCATTCAGATTAGGATTGTTGAGGACATCAATATTATACCACTTTAGGCATACTGTTAGCCAGGCGATCTCTCTATCTATCTGCTTAGTCATTCGAGTATAGCGATCTTACTCTAAGAAATGACTTGTATATATTTGCACAAGCATATAGGCCTATAGGTCATGCATCCATGTATAAATGTCATGATCATAATCATAATAGGTGCTTACTTGGATGTCCTATATCTCAGAGCTATGGTAGTGATGCAGGCCTGTAAGTAGTCTCGTAGCATCAGTCTTGGCATTCTGAGGCACCTGAACAGGTCATACACATATCAGATCAATAGAATTAACAGTATACCAATGCATATCATTAACTCATATGAGTGGTGTTTGGTGGCTCAAACTTAATCCCATCTCCCATCGATACCAGAAAAGATATCTTATACAGGTGGCCGAGCTTATCATAAGTATAGATTAGCAGGTTCTAAGGTCACATTAACTAACCCTTAATAAAGCTCTATGGATGCTCATATCCAAGAGGTACATCTAGAGTTCCAGGCTCTGGTCTCGATGGTGTCGCTCCAGATACAACATTACATGATCTCTTTAAGGTGCTGCTACCTCGAGAACTACCAACAATAGGTGAACTGCGGTGTCCACCCCTGCCACAAAAAGTACTAGGTCTGCCACCAAATCTATTTGCTCTATCATGCTGGCTTTTACATGTAGATAACTCAACAAGCCCCAGTAGCCATATCTGGATGAAGGTTTGATAGTCCACCAATGACTTTGATAAGCGCTTTTACCCGAGAATGCTAGTTAGCGCAGCAATCATCTCTGGGCCTGTGTCAGTACAGGATGCCCAAAACATAGCTCATGATGGTACAGTAGGCTCCACACACCCCTTTTTAGCCCCATCTGCTAGTCAATTACATGCTCATCTAGATAGAAGAGTCTACACTCTGGACTCTCTAACAATATATGACGCTCAATGAGATGAGCTAGTTAAGTACTTTGGCCATAAAAACATGTTATCCTAAGGATAGGGATGGACCTATTCCAACAATAATAACAAATAGTTAGATGCATACTCAGGTATTTTCTAAATTAGTTTAATTCAATTTTATACTAATAAAATTATTTTCTTCTTACGATTTCAAGTCAGATTGTTAAGATGCTCTCTTAACTCATCTATGGTGTAGCTAGACCTTCATCATGATACGCACTATGCTTACATATATGGAAAGACAAGTGGCAGTCCATCTAGAATCTCAAGCTAAAGTAGCAGCCTAAACTCATAAGCTATGATCTACAAGATCAATATACACAATCAATGATAGACTCAATAGAAGTCACATCAGTTTTAAAATTAACAGAATTCTACTTACCTCGATGACTTGCTAACAGCCAATGAAATGGTCTCTACATTGCTTACTGCAGATGTCTAGCCCCTGCACTAGATGGGCTAGGCTAGCGCTACCCCAGTCTAATTTACCAATGGTATCCAA
Organism: Dalechampia spathulata; assembly: GCA_948192965.1. Classification (NCBI taxonomy): domain Eukaryota; kingdom Viridiplantae; phylum Streptophyta; class Magnoliopsida; order Malpighiales; family Euphorbiaceae; genus Dalechampia; species Dalechampia spathulata. Next base: position 1,164 of record CANYBF011591175.1, on the reverse strand, counting down.
ATCATATAGGCCCACAGCATGGATATATGGACATTGCTCCTAGGGTCATTGAATATTATACACCCAGTACGTATAGTAAAAAGCTGCAGGTATACTGCTCAATAGAGATTGTCTTGCTAAGTATCTCTGCCAGAACTACCTCTCAAAGATATTCATAGGATATGTCATGTCCTCTCCTTATGCTAGGTAACATAACTAATAGACTGAAGATTGTGCCATATGACCAGTGCGGTGGTGTCAGCTTTGCATTGAACTGAATAGGCAATCCAACATACTCTAGTCCTGTGATCTCGATGAAGATCCCCGGGGTAATAGTAATCTCTCCTACCAATAGATGGAAGGTGTAAGTAAAGTCCATCCATCTCTCTATCATAGCAGTGATGATGAATCTATTATACCTCTTCTCCATGCTCATGAAGCAAGAGATGTACTGATTGAAGCAGCTTTAGTCAACTTTGACATGAACGTCTCATGGTAGCTATGACTACAACTCATAAACTCCTCAAATTCTGCTAACTTTGATGATCATCCTCTCTCTTTGCAGATTATAAAAAAACTCAGGTTAGTTTTTAGAATAAATTTACAAACTACAAATTATGTTTCAGGGGTCTAGAGTTCCTCCTTTAACCCTAAAAGTCACCCATTCATGCTTATTAAAGATTAAAATAGTCAATCCCCAGCAAAATTGCCAAAAAACTCCCATTTTAGCTTATTTTCCTCTTCTATATGCATAACACATAGCCCTATATATGCAAAAACCCATTTCAAAATTATCATATTTTCTCAAAACCTCTTGACAAACACAAGTAAACCTAAGCCTAGTACAAGCCTAGCACCTAATCCAAGCCAAATACTACCCTAAACACATAAAAAATGAGCCTAAACTCAACTTTTGAAAAACCAAAAAATCAAACCAAAACACGAGAAACTCACCTTCTTGAGAGGAGCTCGAGACCTATGTGAGGCTATGGCAAATGTTTCAATGATTGGTTCATTGTAGGAAGCTTTGTAGTTGATCACTTGCTATTTTGTTGTCTATATTAGTCTAAATATTATGTTATTTATATGTTTAGCTTAAGTTTCTTTTAAGTTTTATTAAATATTATGTATGTTTTATGGTTTTATCTAATATTGTTTTGAAGAAGTCCCAAAATATACTTTTGA
>CANYBF011591134.1:0-25425 GCA_948192965.1 Dalechampia spathulata | reverse complement strand
GACTCCACGTTATTTTCTCGACGCGATCTGTCTAGTTCCTGTAGTAACTCAGGGGTCTATGCTTTCGAGAGCAAGCACCACGGCATCTCACGCCGAACAGCGTGCAGCGCTCCCACGTCCGGGATGCGCTACTCTCACAATTACAATGATAAAAAAGTTTGAAAAAATAAAATATAAAATTATTACAAAATAATAAGTCAAAAAAATCATATTAACGTACATCATACGTTATAAAACTCTAGTAAATTTAAAGGAGGATTTGACCCTTGACTTGAAAATTTAAGATTAATTTGATCAAACAATTAAAAAATGACTTATTTAACCCTTTTATACAATTTCAAGAGGGGCAAATTTGACTTTTATTTTAAATATATCATTTCATTTTTTTTCTTTAATGTTATATTTAATTAAATCTTATCATTAAAATTTTTTTCTTCTTTTTTTTATTTTTAGTTCATCCTAAAAATTTTAATTTAATTATAATTAGTTAATATAAAAAATTTAATAAATTACATTAAACTTTAGTGTAATAAACTATCTATTAAATATTTTCTTAAATCATTTAAAAATTAGGTATAACAAAAGGAGTATATTTATGAAATAAGTAATAAAAGTTGATAAATATTTCTCTTAAATTAATATAAACAAATTATTTATTATAAAAACAATTGATAGATAAAAGTTATTAATTTATAATTAATAAAAATTATATTTACACTTTATTATGCTATATAAAAGAGAATGGAATGAAACCAGGCGCACGGAAATTCACCTGTAAAGAAAGAGGGGTCGAGTGAAGAGCAGAAGAGGCTGTTGAAGAACACCGATCTGAACAGTCGTGTTCGTAGAGGATTATCCATATCTCTTATCGTAAAGCAGCAATGCAAAGAGCATACAGCAATCTTCCACCTTTGAAGTTATCGTCCTCTTTCCCTCTTTTCTCTGCTGTTAGAATTTCACTTATCCTTTCTTCTTCTTCACTGACTTCTCGCTTTCATCGTAAGCTCTCGACATTTTCTCTTCTCTCTTTTTCACCCAAAACCCACAATCCTAAGCCACCTTCTTCTTCCTTCAACTGGGTCTCATTTATGTTTACCCATCGTTCTTGTATTCCTAAAGGTAATTTCCATCAAAACCCTATTTCTCTTTTATTTTCTTTCGAGGGTTTGTAGTTTTACCGTTTTTTAATTTTTGGTTGTTATTGACTGTAACGTTTCAGCCATTTTCTTTTATATTTGTTGGTGTTTCAGCTGCCTCATTTAGTTCTGAAAGTGGTTCTGGGAATGGAAAGGAGATTTTGGTACAGCATTTGCTTGTTAAAGAACATGACCTTAAGCTCTTGGTTGAACTTCAACAGAGAATTGCTGGAGGTACATGTGTTCATTTGGGAATACTCTGGTGTATTTTGGACAAAGAACATAACTTTGAAGGATTTATGTTGAATGATTCACTTTCCTCTTGTTTGGCAAGTCCTGAAATGGGAGTCGTTTCATGTTTATAGAGCCCACAGTTGCTTGAATTCACTTACACAAAATGGCATTTTCCAAGCAATGAATTCTTGTCAAAGTTGAATGTGGCATATGGCAAGTCTAGATATGCAAGAAATTGTCTTGATTGAATTATATTTGATTAAATTCTCATGTCTGTGAAGGTCACAGCTTTCTGAGTTCTGTTCTTTCAAATTGAGAGAACAAGGCATATTGATAGGCATTTGGCAAGTATACAATAGGATTTAATTCTTGAACATTACTTCAAAGTTCAAACAATATCTATCTATATATCTAATGTTAAGTTATGTCTCTTATCTATCTATATATCGATTTATCATGTAGGAGAGGATTTGAGTGATCTTGCTGCGGAATACTCAATATGTCCATCTAAAGCTGAAGGAGGGATGCTTGGATGGGTAAGAAAGGGCCAAATGGTATGTTGAAATCATCACCTTGACAAATTCCATTTCTTTTGATATCACAGGAAGATCAGATTTCGCCTTGTTTAACAAGTGTCACTTCACTTGCATCATCTTTACGTGCTAATCATATTGATGATTAATAATGTTCGACTGCCCAGGTACCTGAATTTGAGGAAGCTGCTTTTAATGCTTCATTGAACAAAGTTGTAAAATGTAAAACAAAATTTGGGTGGCATTTACTGCAAGTTCTTTCTGATAGGTATTCCCTAGAATCCTATTGCAGCTGATTTTTTCTCTACAGAAAACATGTTAATGTTCTTATGAATCTGTAATTATTGTGGTAGCAGAGAGGAATGTGTACTTCAAGACATTCAACCAGATGAGCTTCATGTTAAAATGCAAGATCCCAAGTTTGTTGAAGATGCTCAATTGATTGATGTTCGAGAACCTATTGAAGTGTACGCTCTCTTATTATACTTGAATTCTGATTCTATGCGTGTCATTAATATTGATTTCTGAGAAAGTTTAGCACACGTTCATTGAATTTCGGTCATTTTTTGGTTTGAACATGATCCAATTTCTTTTCTCAACCTCATCCAATTCCTCGTGTCTTGAAAATCGTCTATCTGAAGAAAACTCTATCAAGTAGGAAAAGATTTGTGAACATTTCTCGGAAACAAAAAATGGATATAACATGTTTATTTATCGCACCTAAAACTCTCAATGCATTTGTGCTTTATCATTTTCCTTTTCCTTATTATTACCCTCTTTATTGATGATATGCATTCTTGGCATGAATCACTGTTCTGATTGTTCTTTTCTTACAGGGAAAAAGCTTCATTGCCAGGTTTTCAGGTGCTTCCTCTCCAACAGTTCGGAAGCTGGGCATCTGACATAACAAGCAAGTTTGACCCTCAAAAGGATACCTATGTTGTGGTGTGTACACTACGTTCTCTTCTGATGCGCTTAATTTTTACTTACTTTTCTTCACTCTTGCGCTTGCCTTTTTTAGAATGGGAACATTTTTAGTCAGAGTTGTTGTCGTTTATGTTGGTTTTAAGTTTCTTTCAACTACCAGATATGGTGCATTCCACATCCTTCAACAGGAAAACATATCCATGGAAGAGAAGGAAAACTAGCTGATTAATAGAAATCTGATTTAGAGGCCTCACAGTGGCTCGAAAAGTCATAACTGGTTTATTATACAATATCTAAGTATTAGTCAGCCAGGATTGGTGCATGTCCTAACTAGCTTGTCAGGGATTGGTAATTATGCCCACCAACCACCAACTTGACCCCAGTTTAGATTAGTCCTTGACCCGAACCATCCCTATTGAAATGGAATGGGTATAATTTTAATATGTCAGGTCAGATATGGTCTACCAACTGACATGCAATTCACTTCCAATTTGTAGATTTCCTGTTCCTACACTATATCGGTTGCAGAAAGTTCGTTTCTACATTCTAAAAACTAGATGTATATGTTTGTATTGTATGTGCAGTGTCACCATGGCATGAGGTCATTACAGGTTGCCAAGTGGTTGCAGACACAGGTAACGCTTCTTCTGTTATACCCTTTTCGCAGCTTCAGTATTTGTTTGAAGTAATGATAAGTGTTTGGTGGGTAATGAACAGGGATTTAAGAGAGTATATAACGTGGCAGGAGGAATCCATGCGTATGCTGTTAACTCGGATCCATCAATTCCTACTTACTAAATATTGCAGTGGGAATGACATATTTAAAGCTTCATTATTGTACATACTATTATTTATAAGGTTCAGATTTTAGTCAGTTATTTAGTCATCTCCTTATCATGTTTAACTTGGATGATTAATAAATTATTATCAAAAGAACTATCAAAGAATATCTAAATATATTAGAGTTTAAAGGAATTATTATGTATTTTGATATTTTCATGCCCAAAGCCTTTTTTATTGAATTTTCAAAGAAGATACTAAAATAATTTTCTTAATAATTATACTTTTAGGGACCAATGTAATTAACTCCCTAAATCAACTTACAACACTCAACTCCTCGTATTATTATTGGATTATTACGAAGATTGATTCAGTAAAAATAAAAATGCTAATTTTTGAATGCTTATAAATTAATTAATATTGACTTTTAAAAATTAACATAAAAAACAACGATACCATTTCAAATTCATCATATTACATGAAATTTTTTTTAAATATCAAAGAATTTAGATTATGATAAAATAATTCTCTTAAAACAAGGAACTAAGAATGCAACAGAGCTATTAATAGATTTTCTCAGTCAATGCGAGCTGCAAGGGCAAGGGATGATAATTACACTCAGGATCATATCAACATACATACATACATATATAAGGTGTTTTGTGTTCACGAGTACGATCCAAATAATTAAATTTGAATATGATAATAATTACAATACGTATAACATGACGTGGCATGTCTTACATAATTAATAAACAAAGATTTAATTTAACCTAAGAAGTAAATAATTCAATAGAAAACAGATAATATATAAATAAGTGAAATAGGTAGCCAATTGATGTCAGACAAACATAAATAAATCATATGATTTCTTTAGTGTTAGGAGGTCTGACATTTATACCTCATGATTTCTTTCGTATTATTGATAATTCGATGTAATTTTAACACGTATACAATTGTCCGAATTCAAATCCACTCATTTCCTTGTGTTATGCCGTAGATTGTGTCATCCCAGCAAAATGAATGCATGAGAAGAACAACGGAAGATATATCAAGGCAGCTATTGGGTGATCGTTTTCTTTCATTTGTAAATTCTGATTTTGAAATTTAAGTTTTCATGACAAAATATAATGGTACAATGAAAACTAGCTTTCGAATTTCATGCAGAAATGATCTACAATTAAATAAGAATGTAATAAGATCACAAAAATCTCTTTATCAATGACATCAGAGCATGTACCTGCCGCCTGTTCGCATGGCAGAAACAAACAGTTCAGTGAGGATGAAGTTCGTCTCTTGCTCTGGTGGCACACAACCATTGCCTTGGTGTTTCGAGATCATCCCCGCAGATTGTCGGCACGTGCCAACTGCCATTTTCGGACTCCTGCATTAAGATCCACATACACCAAACTCACCAAAAAGTTCCAATGCGTATCAAGAGAAAATGACATTCCCTGATGATATATCATGATATTGTGGAAGCCACTGTATCCGGGCTCCCAAAAGCATTTGTGGCTATATGTGCAAGGTAAGATCGATTTGGTTTATGAAATTGATAAACTCAGTTAGGATTTTGTTGTTTTACAGATAAACAACTTGATCATCATCTCACCTGAATGACAATTGAATAAGGTGGGGGCATGTGCAGAGTAAGTCCACTCCTTGAAACAGAAAGTCGAACCTGCAATGTTTACAAACAACAATGATTTTCTTTAGGCTCTTTCACATATGATAGTGAATCTCGCAGAATCTGGGTGTAGTAAGAATATAAGAAAAAGAATGAGCCTTCCAAATATAAGAATACAAAGAACCTGATGCTTTTCCTTCCATCTTGGAAAGAAGGAAGTCCCCAACAACTGGAACAGGTGGTCCCTCATTTCATCATTTGTCACCAATAAACACTTGCAACTAACAGCTGCATATAACCAGTACCTGTAGAAAGAAAACGAGGCATGATACCACTAAATTCAAAACCAATCGAAAGTGGTTTCAGAACATCAAATTGCTAGAGGGCCATAGCTGTTTGTTGCTACAATTTTGTTAAATTGCTCTGCGGTATGGTTATGTTTAAATATTAAAAGTCACTGGATTGCCAAAATGTCATCCTCTAAATTTATCAAAGATATTCGAATAGCAAACCTGAATTCAACTCCACTCCTGATACTTCCAGAAAAGACTCGATTTCTCTCTCAAAACATAAGATTGAAAAAATGTTCTTCAATTTGACAACTGAAAAAATCCTCAGTAGACATTAAGAACTCCTAGAACCAGACATGAAAAGTTCCCGTCAACATTCACATGTGAATCCTCATCGACATCCAAAAAAGTAAGAAAGCACTTAAACACGTCTTCTTTCGACAATAAACTCCTAAAACTACTTTCAACTGTAAGAATCTGGACTTCCTTTCTTTCCCAACTAATATTATTACTCCTACCTAGACCAAAAGCAGCAGTCAAAACAAGAATCAAAGAATGTTCTGCGGTGACGAACATAATTTTAGAATGCAAACTCACCAATCATCATTTGAACCAGCAGGTGTAGCATAAAGAGCGCCAGATTTTTTCCAAAATTCAAGCAATTTCTTGTTGTTAGGATAGAGAGATGGACCTCCAGTTACACGACTTCTGTGCAAAATAATAAGTGGCAATCTTTTTGCTGGGCTCAGTTGACGTAACTTACCGACCACAGTATTAAGCTTGGAACAAAAGAGAAACATTAAGGTTCATTCCATACATACCGCTATAAGATTACAAATATATGAAAATTAACCTTCACAACCACCTTACCTGGGAAAAGCTGAAACTCTTTTGATTGATAAGACCGATATTGGCTCCATCAATTACCGCATCAAATGGACCATGTTTCTTCAGCCACTCCTGAATGAAGATCAAATATAAGAAGGAAAAAAAACTGAAAATAAAATCTTTGAAGTTGGATGGTTCAAAAAATTTGATGGCATAATGCTAAAAGCAAATTAGTGCTTTCATGAAAGATCGATTCACAAGAGTTAAAGAAGAATAAACCAAAAGGTATGGATAGTGAAAAAATGAACACATGCTTGTCTCCTCTTGAATGAGTTCATCAGAAAGGAAAGGAGCAAATGAATCACCTGGAACCGAACAAAGTCTGCTTTAACCTCTTTTTGGCAAGCCAAGTTAGCTAATGAGGTAGCAAAATTCTCGGTCTCAGTAGGATCTATATCAATACAAACAAGCTTCTCCCCGCAAGAATTACAAACACCCTTCTTATCAATTTGTGTTCTGGCAACTCTCCATTCCCCACTCCCTAACCAACCTTGGCCATGCCAACCTCCACCTCCCCTAACAACTCCTTCCCTCACTTTGCTCACATCCCACTTATCCTCACCAATTTTAGAAGCATTATCAGACTTCAACCAATCCTCAACAATCTCAACGGTTGATTCTGTAACTTGCCTGACAGTAGCTCGCAAGCGATGCATCATTTCATATACCTTATCTTCCCTTTTTATATCAGCACTAAGTTTTAAGAGAGCAGAAAGTTCAGGCTCTTCAGGTGTCACGCCAGAATCAGCCATGTCGGCATCAACTTCATAAGCTCTATCCCCCATCTTCTTTCTACAGAACCCAAACAAGGCTGGTCCATAGGAACGTAATTTTGGCTGGATGTCAAAATCTTTCATCTGTTTAATCAAGTAAAAAGCCATTTCTGGGTCGTCCATTGCTACAGCAAGCCTTGCCATGTTTGTAAAAGTAGCTTCATTTGGAGAAACTTTATTGGCAACCATCTGTTGAAAAATCTCAAAACCCTTTTTCAACTGAAAATTTGGCTCCTTAGGAGAATCCTCATCTCCATTTGATTCAAAAGAACCAGAACAGCATAAATAGAGCAACACGTTGTAGTTATGTTGGTTGAGCGCTATCCCTTCACTTCGTGCCACATCATACAACCTAAGGGCTTCACTAAGATCGCAATGCTTTGAGCACTGATCTAACTTTGATCTAAGTATTGCTTCAGGTGATTCACGACGTGCCTTCTTCTTTGATCTTCTGGAACTTCTATCATTTGCTAATGCAGAAGACTGATGCTGTGGCAATGCAGAATGAGAAAGGCTGCAAAAATGGGCCCTCCTCTCCATAGGAAAACGGAAGGCTTGAATATCATAAACAGATCTTGGAAACAAGTAATAACGGTAATGCACAAATGAATGGTGAATAGGATGGCAACTATTTTGAAACTTTGAAAGCAATGTTATTCTTGAAAAGAAAGAGAAGAGAGAAGTTCTACTAAAAGCGGGAGCAAAAGGGCTTCCACGCAGCATCACTAGCTGAGATTTTATTTACTCCCTCCCTCAGTTGCGTTCAGAAAAACACCACTTACAATTAGAACCAATCAACCACACAGTTGTTTCATCTGTAAGAAACAAAATAAACAAACACACAATTAATAACAAGTAGAAATCGCAACTCAAGCAAGGAAAAATTTCACAGAAAGAAAAGAAATTGACTTATGCCATATTTACTAGGAAAGGGCAGAAAGTAGCAAGGAAATGAAACTAACTAACTACCAACAATCTCCTTCCAACTTAATATGTTTTTATTAAAGACCATATTTTTTCTTTCTTGTTCCCTTTTCTTCTCCTCTTTTGAGCCTTCCAGTACAATTGGTATGGCATTTGGACAAAAGGGTTTTGATGAGCATGGCTAATTGCGATCAAGTTGACTTTCCTTGATTAATCCACTCTTAATCCAACTGGCATGGAATTAGTTAAATGGGTATAATGCACAGGTAACTGGAAGCCAGTAGACTTTCTATGAGTCATTTTATCGAACACCTTATGTGGAAAGCCAACAAGCTGGTAGTACAAACCCAACAACCTTGAAAAACAATGAAATATCTTTATCCAAAAAGGAAAAAGAAAAACCAAAACAGTACCTGAACGTAAATAACCATGAAAAGCATCACATTTCAATTGATAAACTAAACACCCGATATAACCACTAAAACAAAAAGGGACAGTAACTCTCTCAACCCAGCAAACAGAGGTAAATATAAACCATTCCCGAAGGATTTTGAAGGTCTTCTTTGTTTTTATATGGAAACTTACAGTGAATAACATGCTGAAATATGAAAATGCCGATTTCTGTACCTTTCTTCTTCTTCTGTTTTCGCTAAATATATAATTAACAGAGAAAATAACTGGAAGTGAGTAATGGGTTCTCAAAAGATACGCTCTTTCTTCTCCTACTTCCAGTCTTGGATGAATAACACTTCAGTTTTTACTTCCATGACTGAACTTTGCAATAAGATGATTATGTATTTAAATTTATTGTATTATTTTTTTATTGTGTTTAAAATCATTTATTATAAATATTATCCACGTGGAATTGAAACTAAAATTGTAATTCTATTACTTGGATGAATTCTAATTCTTATAATTTGAATATATTGGAATTACAATTCTATTGTTTGGGTAATATATTGACTTATAACTTTGAATTATAATTTTGAATAAATAATTTTTAAAATTTTAAAATATTTATTTTTAATAAATAATAAAAATTTAAATTTTAAATTCTTAAACAAGAATATATCATGGATTCATCAAATTACAAAATAAATATAATTTTTTTTGTCTAAAAAATCCTTTTCGAACACTTTAAATATAATATAATTTTCTAAAAATCAGTATATATCTCTCAATAGCTAATACATTAGAAGAGCAGCTTCTTTTATTTTTTGTTGTGGACTTCAACATCTATTTCAGATTTTACATCTGTGTGTTCAATAATGATCAGTCCAATATTCTCAATTTTTAATAATCTTTTGGAAAAAATTTATATCAAATAAACATTAAAAATATTTAATTAATAAAATAATAAAAATAATAGTGAAACGAAAACTTAAGACTTACATTGAGAGATGCGCAATGCAAGCATGAAAGAAACAGAAATAAAAATAACAACCATGAACAGGAAGAGCACTTATGAATCAAAGATGCGGTCTCTCATCTTTGATTCTTACTGTTATTATTTTAAAATATGCATTTTAATATTTTTGTCTCCACAGAAAAAACTATAATTATTAAAATTATATAATTTTTTAAATTATTTTTAATTATATTATTATAATTTTTGTCTACACAGAAAAAGTATAATTAAATTATATTATTTTATACTTTTGTTGAAATATAAAATTAACTTATTAATATTATTTTTGATATCTTGACTTCAAATATGAATTGAATTTGAATATAAATCAACTTTAACTTAGTTTAATTTTTTTAATCTTTTTAATATCAAAATATTGTTTCCTTTCAATTTTTATAAAAATATTTTAAAAATTTTCAAACATAACTAATTAAATTCTTTTGGACAGAAAAATAATAATTACAAAATTATTGTTTAAAATTTTTTCAAAATTATTCTTTTAACTTTTTATTTTCAAAAATATTATTTTTTATTTTTTTATTTCTTCTTTTTTAATATGTAAATATTTTTTCTTTAGAAATGTATTTTGAAACTAAAAATAGTTAAAATATAAAAATATGTTATTATTAATTAATATTTAAAATATATTATACTTAAATAGCATTTCTTAAATATTCTTTATATATATTATGCATAAATAATATATTTTTTCATAAATTTTTAAAAAGTGAATATTTTTGAAATAATTTTTTAACTTCCATATTTTATTATTTTCATAATTTTTAAAAAAAAATCTGTATTTTTATAAAAAAGTCCAATCAGATACAATGAGCTTTGATCCTGCTAAGTGGTAAGAAATCAAAGGGAAATTATGAAGTAAAGGAATTTTCTTGAGTTAATTTGAGAAAACATCAATAGCTAATTTGTTTAATCTCAAAGGGGTTCATTATTTTGAGGGGACTGATGGGATTCGGGAGATTGATTTGTTGGGGCCATACGTAATGAATGGCTAATTGACTGACCATTTGGGTAGCTGGCCATATGTTACAAGTGGCAATCACAACTACAATCACAACAATGATGATATGACTTTATAAGATTATTATTATTATTATGAACCTAATAGCTGCTGCCTCCAACCATTTTCTGAGGTTTAAATCCTGAATGGTCAGGCAATATATTTTTTCTCTGTTGTTCATTTTGATCTCAATTTTAACTGGGAGATGCTGAAGATGCGGTGGTTGGAGCAGTATATGATGGTGTCCAAGCATAGATGAACAAACCCAAAACAAGAATAATTGTTCCTGCGACAAATCCCGTCGGAAGGGAGGATGCAACACCATGGTATGGCAGCGGCAATGTGAACACGAACACCGATATTGGCACTGCCATTCCAAATCAAAATGTTAATTATTGCGAATGGACAAGAGACAGTGGAACAACTATGCTCATGTCACTTGCGTTTAGCATAAGCTAACAGCAAGATACATGTTTGATTCAACTTCGCTACACCTTAATTCTCTAATATAAGTGGAACTAACTATAGGTGTGTTTGATGTTGGTTTGCTTCTTTTGAACGATGCTTTCAAACAACAATTTTCTAAAAAATGTTTTCTTCTGAACCTGCAACTTGAAACAGGCTTATGTGAATTGATTCTTTCAACGGGTAAGTTGATTTAATTGGAATCTCGGTGGTCAAACGTGCGATTTTAAACAATGCGATCTAGTCGATCTCTAAGCTAATGTTCATATGCAACAGATTGAATTTCAGGACTAACATGGATGTTGATTTGATGGATAAGAAAGACGTACCGGAAAATGTGGAAGCAAGGGATGATACAACAGCAGAAGATATCTTGAGGAGGTGCAACAACGATATGTTGTAACCCATGTTGACTAGAATGAAAAGCAGAGGTAGCAAGGGCGCACCATCACATCCTGTTGGCAGCCAAATTCAAAAGAAATCAAATAGAATGCCTTCACCTTAAACCAACGGCATCACGAAATTCATAAAATGAAAAATTGGAGAGTCAAATAGCTAAAACTATTACTAATTTTCACTCATTTCTAAGTTAAACTTGTAGTGATTCGGCCTAACAGCACATGATCTTGAATTGGTTTCTTTTGTGTGAACAATGCAATGTTATTGAGGCATTTGATAGTAAACAATGCAACTCAGCTACCTTTTTAGTCCAGAGATTGCATTTAATGATAAACAATTTCTGTCTTCGATCCTTCTTAAGAAAGATTAAAGTGTAGATGATGATGAACAAGGAATTTCCTGTGTATTTCTGCTTATGATAATGGGATTTAGTATTTATCATAATAATGGGATTTTTAGATGGTTATATTTATTGCAAGAAAGGTCGTAAAATTATTTAGCTTAACTCATGTCAATCATGATATGAATCTGGATCGTGACATATTATGCCATTCATCTCATTTGCATTCACTAATATAAGCACGTATAGATATTGATTAGCATGTAGTTTAAATGAATCAAAAGATTTTCCCAAAATTAAGTTAAATGATTTAGTTAATTATCAAGTAACAAGCCAGAGCAGATCTTTCGCTTAGGTTTTAGCTTACCGCTTGATAGACCGCCCATGTTCAGAAAGCAAACTGCTCCATCTTTAAGATAGTTTAGAAGTTGACAAAATGGTACTCCCCATAATTTCGACATAAAAGGAAGAAGAAGGCAAACAAAAAGTGCCTGCAAAACATAAAAGCAAAATTTAGACTTCTTCTCATGCTTTAAGCAAAATCATAGCGTTAGCCGAACGATAGGCTTCAAAAATTTTCATTTGCTGCGAATACATACTTGGTAAGCAGAACCGTAGGAGTTGACAACGAATAGATCAACTGAACCTCCCTGTAATTGAAGCAATATTATCATCTTAATATTTATTCAAATTCTAAGATTAACAAAAGATAAAAATTATAATAAAATTAAAAAATTTTGGAATTCGATGCAGTCTTAGTTTGCTGGGAATCATATTTGTGAACAGGATCTGTTGTACCTTACTAAAATATTAGGATTCTTTAAACGCAAACAGTATTTAACCACCATCCCTCATTACTGCATTTGGATGTTAAATATTTAACTTTTGATAACCATGTTGGAGCATACCTTTAAACTCTGAGTAGCATCCAAGAAAATTATTTCCTGCAGTCATATATTCATCGTTAAGACTGGTGATACAAGCTTAAAAGTTTTCAAGCATAAAACTGTGTAAGATGCTAACCTTTAGCACTGTATCAGCAGCTTGTAATAGAAATGAGAATATCATCAAGACACTCCAAAATATGCCAGCTTCCTTCAATGAATGGCCAGCACTAGATCCACTGCATTATGTAGACAGCTAAGCAGTTCAAATGTTGATGTCATATAAAGAGCTTTAGAAGTCCTAGCGACTACCATTAATATATTACAAATCCAGACTTGTAAACTTCATGTTGAAACTAGTTACAGTTACCAAATAATAGATCAATTACAGCTGGGTTATACCAACTACAAAGGCTAGAACTATTCAAATGGTGCCATTCTCAGAACTGAATAGGAACTCTAGTAGGAAGCAAAAAATATCCACCGTCCCGGCTATGCAAACTGAGGTGAACCCAACGCAGGTTTGATCCCATATGAAGAAAGCAGATGCAAAGCCTTGTGGCCAGTTAACAATATAAACTTAATCAAAGATTTCCTGCGGTTTATTTTCAAATTTTTTAGCCTTGTGCTTCTTTTCTTATAGCATTAATGGCTGAGAGTAAATGAGCAACAGAGAATTAAGGTATCTATGGCTGACCTACAATCATTTGAAATACTAACGCATAACCCAGCTTTAAAGAAAACATACACACAGTTAATAGACATTGACAGTGAACCCCAATAGTCATTAAATTTGAAACTCCTAAATCCTGCCTTCAGTTTATTTTCTTTAAGAAATCAGAAATGAAAGTTACTCTGCGTTGGTTGCATTTACTGCCTGAACATGACTGAGGAAATTTAAGATCCCTAAAACCACACGACTCATAGATACCTAGACCTAAGACCATAACATTGAATTTTATGATATAAAACTCACCTTGCTACCGTTATTATTACACCAACAGCAACGAGGAAGCAGCCAAGTAATTGATTGACTTTATATCTCCTTCCAAGAAAAATAATTGACAGGAGGATTTGCCACACCAGGAAAGTCTGCAGAAGAAGAGAGTGAAATTGACCGTGTGATTTTGATAGTTAATCATGTGAAAAAGACAGTTGTCAGTTGGGGATATTGTGTCCTCATGGGGCTGAGAAATATAACAAGTTGTAAAAAGCTACCAACCAATGTAAAGACAGAAGGCAGGACTTGTGTAATTATTTTCAGTAAGAAAAAAATCTAATTTGTTCTGAAAGCTTTAATTTGTGGAGAAGGACAAGAGCAAGGGTAAAGAAGGCATCTGCAATATGTTTATGATAGACACGATAGTTCATCTAAGTCATTCAGCAACTGTTTATAACAGCTAAAACGTTCTATTCAAAGAGTTTTATCAGCCCTCAGCAACCATTGAAGAGTTGATATTAATCAATTATCAGATACCAGCTCGCAACAATAGCTATATGTAACAATTTAACTAAACATGGCCTAAGAAGCCAATTAGGTCCACTTTGCTAAAACTGCCACCTAAATTAATTTGCCCCACAAGGAGGTAGAAGAGGTCAAAGATGGAAATCGATAAGATCAACACATTACTCTTGTTCCAAAGCAATCAATAAAGGAAGATGGAAACCCATGCTTACATCCATAATTTTCCTAATAGCCATTTTGTTAACACATTTTGGGGTTGAATGATAAATTCAAAAGAAAATTGAACGATTTTAGTTGCCTTAACCTCCTAACTTATATTAGACTCGAACAATTGAGTTATCATGTTGAAGAAACAAAAACTAAAATCAATCAAAGAAGATGGGCCTAAGTGCTAATGAAGAGGAAGAAGGGTGATAATATTTGCAAAATGTTTCATACCTGAGAGAGAACAGGGATTGAAGCTCCAGACAGAATGGCTGATTGAAGAAGAAAACATCGAATGGTATGAGTGAAATTCTGGCATAGCTCATGTGCACAGAAAGCTCACAAACTTACACATACCAGACAAAATCATTGATTTTGAGACCATCATACACAAAAAGTAAGCATAATTAAGAAAGCTCTATGACACTCAGAAAAGCTAAACCATTTAAATAAATTAAAAAATAACCTTCAAAAGGGTACAGTAACCACAAAAATTAGCACCCCTCAATCACTCAACTAATTTAATTTTAAACCCCCGTGAATTGGGGTTGGCTGATTGTAGGCCACATCTGTAGATAGATATATTTCAACTTAGTTGAATGTTTTGATCAAATAGCACACCGGAGGAAAACGATACATTGTTAAATCATTGTAATACTATTCAATCAAACAACTAAAATCATCTTCAGCATGCATGCATCTAATAGTTGCTGCTCAATGCACCATAAATATTGTAATTTTCACTAAGCAGTGAGCATGAACTAGTTGTAGGCAACTCTCTATGGAAAAATGAAATACTGGAATAAAAAAATGTTTAGTTTTTGATAATTACTAGAGGATCCTAAATTTACAAATGCTCGGTTAGCACAACACCTTTTCCAATAAAAGATGCCCCAGTTTTTGGGGATAAATTGAATAGACCGTTTTAGATAAAATCATAAAAAATAAAAAAAAGGATGCTAAATGATATTAAGGGCGTAAGATATTGCCTACATGTTAGCGTCACATAGATATCTAAATTCAGAATCTATCTCAAGAAAGCCGGAGAAAGAAAGAAGAGAGAAGAAAGGAATGATTGGAGTTGTGTTACCTGCAGCTGCCATTCCTGTAGCTGCTGCAAGAGCCTCCAAAAGTCCAACAAGAAGATATGGAGCTTTTGGCATAGAAAGCATCTCATCTGTGACAATTCCAGCATGGTGCCGAATATACAAGATAGTGAAGTATACTAAGACATACCTGGATAAACAAACATCAAAATCTTATTTCAGTTCGTTGCAGTTATTAAGGTAAAATATTTTACATCGGTGAATTTCACAAATTTCAATTTACATAGCAAGATCGAAAGAATCCTAAAAAATTGCAACGCGCGGAAGAGAGATTTCACCCAAAATTTTCATTAAAACCATACTTGAGAAGTAACACCAAAAATGACATGATCAAACCTTGCATTCAATTATCAATGCTCTAAAGCAAAATTAAAAGTTCCAAGGCATTAAAGTCACAGACTGACAACCCCGAATTCATTAACCAAGGATCCTGTGGCCCATATTAAGATTCTAAGAAAATTTATAGATAGGAAACATGAAGATTTACCATGAAAATATCCCGTTGATTCGAATAATTCAAACTTCCAAGGTACAGTTCAACAATATTACTTACGAATTATTGAAGTAATTTAAGTCCAATAGTTCAATAAGCAAATTTCCACTTGGCTGTAGGCTTTACTCTTAAAACATATAAAGCCAAATCCAGAAAGGCGATAAAAAGAAACAGAGTTCGATCAAGGATTTTATTGAAATTTTCAAAAGTAAAGGGTACATGCAGTGATTGAGCCAAATATGAAGTGAAATACAAAAGTGCATGGACCACAATCCAAAAGAAAATCGAAGAATGCGCAGACACCCAAAAAAAATTATAGAAAGGGACCCACACCAGCACGTGCCTCACATAATGATAAAACCACCACCAACTTGCCACCCATCACAAGTATTATAATATCTAACCGCTGATCTAATGAGCATCATTTTCTATTTGGTGGCCTGGACAATCTATGTGGCGAGGCACAAACGTCTTTGACCCTTCTTATGAAGCTTTAGCTAAAATTGGACCCACCAATGAATGAAGAATCCAATTTTACTTCCCTATCCTATTTTCTTAATCAATAATCATGCCCCTTTTCCCTTTTCAACGGTCTCCAAAGATTCCAAAGAGAAGGTCTTCCATTTTCTACTTTAACCCACAACCGCCCCTTGAAGTAAGGCATATACGAAAAGAAAAAAGATTCTGTGTAATGCATAAGTAATCATCATGAATCCACCACGTAGTAACCCTTTAGGAAATGATAAGAAACTCCGAATGGAGTATAATCATGCCCAACGTAGTGAGCCATTTACAAAAAGGAAAAAAAATTATGTATAAAGCATAAATAATTATCACGAATCCACCACGTAGTAACCCTTTACGAAATGATAAGAAACTCCAATGGATATAATCATCACCAACCCTTAATAGACATTAGACGGCACTCACTATGCAGGCCCCAGATATAAAAGCTTATAAAGAATCATAAAATTTATATTTATAATTAGTCTAGGGAATACACAAGTCATCATCGTCTCTAGAAATAAAAATCTACACTTTTGCGTGGTAATCTATTAGATTGCTCAACCACTCCCTTCAACAGAATATTCTTTGCTCTTTATTCTACAACAATTAGATAGAATTTAGAGAATGTTAAAAAAAACAGTATGCCTGATTACTAATCATTCTTGATATTCCTACCAAGAATGTCAATGGCTCATCTATAACGCTTGAACTGGTTACGGAAAAGAACTCTTCCAGCCCATACGCTGCTAATGCAGATGCTAGCGTCATTTTAATTTTAATTTCAGCACTGTAATTGAGATGTGCACAAGGGAAATTATCAAAATAAGCTCCATTTTTTTTGAAGAAAAATTAAAAGTGACACACACAAGAGTTACTTTTTTTCTTAATTTCGAATTTAAATTTTTTAAAAAAATACAGCTAAAACGAATGTAAAGTTCGATCAACTTGCAAGCTCAAAACTCAAATACAATTTTAACAAGTCTCTTGTGTCTTCCCTTCAAACAATTAATTTGAGAGTATTTTGTTGTCATACGTTGGTTAGTGACTCGTAACATTATTTTATAATGGCAATTTTGTTTTGTCGACGGTAAGTGAAAGTGGACAAAACGCAGCAAGCCCGAAAATTAATAAAAGAATCGAAAATCCCCGGGTCACAGAAACGAGGCAACATAAATAGCCAAAAGATAAAAGGTAAAAAAATCTAAGGCGAGAACGATTAGACATGTGTAAGACATGAAGGCAAAGAACTTTAGCTACTTGTAGCATACCACATAGAAGCAGCCAAAATTTTTTGGATCCTAGCGTTTCCACTATAACTATCCTAGCCAAACCAATTCTAAATAATAACGAAATTTACTAATCATGACTATAAATGCTATAATTGATATAATATATACATATATATAGCCTATAACAAGAATTAAGAAGGCATTTTATTTCAATAAAACAAAGGATTTAAAATGAATGAATAAATTTGATAATACTTAATTGGGATAAAATTTATGGATGTTTTTGTAATTTATCGTAATTAAGAGAAGAAAGAACGAACACTTGAAAATGATATGTACAACTAGAAACATTGAAAATACAAAGTAGCAGAAGCAATACTAAACTGTGAAGCACGCAAACCAAGATAACCATTATTGTTGGCGGTCGGTATTATTAAACTGTCACAAAAGTTATCGTGGATGAATAAAATAATAAGAAACGTACCCGAAAGTAGCCAGCTGAGCGAGAAAGAAAGGGTAATGCTTCAGAGGAACAAGTGCTAGCTTATATAAAACTCGATTCCCTACACCTAACACCACCGTAGCTGCCACTGCAATCGCCACCTCTACCTTCCGATTCTTCACACACTTCGTCCTTCTAAATTCATTTATATCCTCTTTCTCCACCGCCCGATCTCCAACCGAATATGAGCACGGTCCAACTTTCTCTGTTTCATTTCCGCCGTCTGATCCGTCCCATACTGGTTCTACAACCGCTTCAACTAAAAATGACTTGGATTTTGGAGACCTTAAGACGATTCCTAACCGTTTATTCGTTGAGAGGTTGTGGTTGAGCGGCAGTGATACAACTTCCACCATTCGTGGTCGCTGCTGGAAATTAACATGACCGGCCGTCACGGTGGCTAGCCGGCGGTAACATGACGTCATAATATTGATATGAAAGAAAATAGAAAAGTAATTTGAGTAAAATTTCAAAGAAACTCGAAGAAGACGAACAGAGAGAGGCCGTGAGAAAGGAGAGGGAAATGATTAAACGAGCGCTTTGTTTGCTTTTTATACGTCACTTTCAAAAAAAATACTTACCTTTTTAAGTTAAAAAAAATATTTTCTGAGAGTAAAATTTTGCAATTAAGGACATTAATTTCAGGATCTTAGAACTTTAGCAATTAAGTTTTTCATAATAATAAATTAAGCCTTAAAAAGCTTCATATCCTAAATACAATAAACTCGGTTCATAATTTAATGAACAAAAAATTATTAAACTACTTTTAGGTATTAAATTACCTTGTCAATAGGGATTAAAATTTCTTAAAAAGGGTTATCATAAATAATAATAATAATAATAATAATAATATTATTATTATTATTATTATTATTGAAAAATGGAAGGAAGATGCATGTTTCTCAGAGGGTCTGCTGCAAGTTGCAAGCTGCCAGCTCTCATTATAGTGGCAGAGAATTGGGTTGATAATTATTTAATTTATCCTAATAATAATTTGTATCAAAATAGAATTTCAATGTCTTGAAAATAATAAAACATGTATTTAACTTCTTTTTTTCAGATAAATTTATTAATCAGAGTAGTTCATCATAGAAGTATTGAATTGATTTTGTCGATTAAGATTCCGGTCGGAAAAATGTCACATAATGAAAATATACATACAATATTTGGTTGTATTTGTAAACATGTTGTAATGTTCTTTAAGAAAATGACTAGTCAGCTTGAATGATCGTCCGGAGCTAAGGAGGCTGCTTCTATCTTACATGATCATGCACTGGGAGGACCCGTCTACCCACCGACCATGCACTGGGTGCACCCCTCTGCCTAAAATAGCAACATCCGGAAAACAAATAGCTAGATTTGAAGAATGCCCGAATGGCATGTGACCGTACAATAGCAGAGATCAGCAGCCAGACTGCTTCTGCCCCATCAACACTGAAGGTAACCGAATAACTGCACCACAATAACGAAAGGGTGACCAGTTAAACAACGTAAATTTCAGTGAAGTAACAACAGTTCTTTGGTAAAACTAAAACAATGGCTGCCGCTGTTTGAACCCAAATCTTCGCTCTTCATTGGTTCCCATGTTTCAAGATGAATCAAATCAGAAACAAATTAGAGCTGGAGCCAATGATGTGAGAACATGGGTAAGTTAATAGTTATATGTGGACTATTACGTGTAAAATCTGCAAATAACTATTGCGAACATCAAGCAATTTGACATGGCCATGAATGATTGAACTTGCTTTTCAACAAATAAAACATATTTGTAATCATGGGAGAAATTGGTGAATGACAATTTGTTGTCGTTTATGATCCTATTTTCCTGGGAAGCCAATACGATCAAACATCATTTTCAATGTATTACCTGAGCTTACAACTTTCTTCCAACGAACTTCTTCTGCAGTGCAAGCACTGGGAACCAAGTGAGGCCTGGCAGAATTGTCAACAAACTCCAAGCTAGATCAGAATGACAGAACCTAAGCAAGAATTGAATGTTTAATCAAGATAAGACATAAACTTCAATTGATGAGGCAACAAAACAACCCAGCATTCAATGAATCTGAAATTCCGAAACTTCCAAAACATCAGAATAGAAGGCTGTTAATTAATAATCACAGAGGCAAAGATAACAAAGAAATAATATCTCAATTTCAAGAAGAGGGCCAAGAAGATGCTCAGAGTTCAATGTATGAGATAAAAAGACCAAGAGAAAAAACTGTAATTATTAACCGGAACATGTTCACTGAACTTTGATCTGGGAATGCTAACCAGCCAGATGTGTTTCATACGTGTGGTTAATTTAGCTCATATGCATGAAAGCTCTCTGGATGCCAAGGCAACATCCACCTCACTGTGATAAACTAAAGATCATATATAATCCATTAAGTGAATTTGGAAAGAAGAGATTCTGCAAATGGAAGAGAACAATCCATTTTCCCGTGACTAGAAAAATGAAGAATGAAGAATTCAAAACATTATAATTTACCTGCAAAGGTCTTAAGTGGAATATTGCAGCCTCTGCAAATTCTTCCAAGGAGGAAAAATATCAAGAAGCACTGACTTGAAGTTCTGGGCTAGATTCTCGAATTTTCATCAGCAACTCGTTGCATGAGATGTTTGTCGATTTTGACACTTGGGATGCAAAAGTTGGCAAACGCTCCACCACATCTTGAGCCATAGAGCTATGACAAATACAACTCATGATTGTGTTTGTTATTTCTGAGTCAAGAATAACTCCCTTATCTGCCATTAGCTGAAGTAGATTTGTAATCTCCTCTTCTTTACCCTCTGAACAAAAACCTTTAAGCAATGAATCGTATACATGGACGCTAGGTACAAAGCCAGAAGCAATCATTCTATGAAAAGCTTCTTTAGCCTCATCCAAAAGCCCAAGTTTTGAGAACCGATTTATTAATATGGAGTAGGTAAAGGCATCAGGAGCCAAACCCATTTGAAACATATCATTTAGTAATTCTTTGGTTGATTGAACATCCCCTGCTTTCAAAGTTCCATCAATGATTGTATTGAAAGAAATGACATCCAAATCACAGCGTGATTTCCTCATTTCTTGAAACAACTGCCTTGCTTGATCCAAGCTGCTTTCCTTGCACAATGATGACATCAACATATTATAATCACCCAAAGTAGGAGCAAGTCCAGATGCTCTCATTCTAGTGAGTAGTCCTTTGGCAACATTAAGCATGCCCAGCTTACAAAATCCACCAATCAGTGCACCGTATGTAATTGAGGTTGGAGAAAATCCCAATTCATTTACCCTTTTCCATAGTTTCATAGATTCGTCTATCATACCAACCCTTAAATATTCTCCAATCAAAATGTTATAGGTTACCAAATTACCCCAGTTTCCATTCTCAATCATCATTTCATATATCTCAGTAGCCTCATCATGCCGATCGTCCCTACAAAGCCCTTGAATAATATGATTAAAGGTCACCACATCCGGCGCACAATAGTTTCCATCCCTCAGCATGGTATGAAAGAGTTTTATTGCCTCATCAACTTCACCATTTTTACAAAGTCCCATCAGTAACGTATTGTAAGAAACCACATCAGGTTTAATCCCCTTCACCACCATCATTTCCACAATTTCAAGAGCTTTACTAACGAGACCTTTTTTGCATAGTCCATCAATTAAAACATTATACGTCACGGTACTAGGCATTTCACCTTTTTCCAACATCAAATCAAACAAATTTACAGCCCTGGTAGTTTGTCCACCTTTGCAAAGACAAGAAATCAAACATGTATAAATACGAACATCAGGATGAATCCCATGCTCCATCATAGTATTTAACATAGCAGTTGCTTCTTTCAACTGGCCCAACTTACAACAGCCATTAATGAGTGTACCATAAATAGCAACATTCACTTCCAATCCCTTGCTTTCCATCTTCTCCAACAATTCGGCTGCCTCTGCCACTCTACCATCCTTGCAAAACCCATCCATCAAAATTGAATACGAAAACAAATTCGGTTCACAACCCATTCCTTGCATCTCAATCAACAATTTCCGAGCGTCCTCCAATTGTTTCTCCTTACAAAGACCACTTATAATCATATTATAACTAACAACGTCGGGCACAAGACGATTCCTTTTCAGTTTATTAAGCAAATTCACAGCCTCAAAGACGTCACCATTTCTACACAAACCCTTCAACATTAAATTCATAACATATAAACTAACACAATATCCACGCTTTAGTATCAAACTTAAGATCCCAGAAGCAAATTTGACGTTATGGGTATGCACAAGACAGTCAATTAAAAGACTTAAAGCAACGAAACTAGGCAAAAAACCAACACTGGTCATCTTCCTATAAACGGAAAAGGCTGACTCATAATTCTTTGATCTTACCAAAGCATGGAGAAGAGAATTACAGAGTGACCCAGAAGGCAAAATCTTTGAATTGACAGATTGGTGAAACAAAGAAACTGCTTTACTGAGGTCCGAATCTGACCCTTGAATAAGTGATTTCAATTGGGTTTCTAAGTCGGAAACTGTTGAGAGTGAAGAATATTTCTTCTTCCTCCATTGGGGACCATGAAAGGAATGATTGTTGTGGTGTGAAATTGAGAGCGCTCTTCTCGTAGTTTTCAACGGCATGGATTGAAATGCTAAAATCAGATTGTTTTCATGTATTGTTTGAATTTTATGATAGATGACGTGAAGATTGAAATAGATAAAAGGAAAGGGTTTAGGGTTCTTCCGCAGAAACATCTCCCAATTTAACTTGGGGATAATTACTATTTAATCCTTGAATCTTATTATAATTATATTTTCATACTTGTATTATTTAAAATTAATCGGATATCTTTCCAGTTTTAATTCAATATTTCAGAAATTCATGTGATTCCCCAATTATATTCATTTATTAATAAATTATCATAAATCATTTTAATATAAAATATTTTAAAATCAAATATAATCATTTAAAATTTATAAATGATTTTCATATCTTCTATATAGTTTCTGATCCTTATTACTATTTTATCTCAATCCTTAGTCTTCTTTTCAATATCCTCCTCTTCAAAGCTAACATATTAGTTTTAAATATGATCATTTTTTTATTCGATAAATTTAAGATAATTTATCTTTAATTGATTGCATTAAAATCTTAATTAATTAATAATTAAATTTATAAAATTAAAAAAATAAAATCAACAATGTCTAAATCAGTATTAATAACAAAAAATAACAAAATTATGTTATATATATATATAAGTATATTTCATTAACAAATTATAAGATCGTAAATCTGGAATAGATAGGATTTTATATCATAAATTATATTAAATTCATAATAAGATAATTCAATATAAATAGAATTGTTAATTAATTATCAGATATTCTTACTTAAATTATGCATTTGATCTATTCAAATTTGTTCATCCAACTATTTTTATTTCAAAATTTAAATTTAACTTAATGTAATCATTTTTATTTTTTATTTTTAATATTAGTTTATAGATTATTTTTCAAAACTTACACTAAATTCTTAAAGCTTTTTAAATAAAAGTAAATTAATTATCAATATGATTTAATTAATCTGACTCAATCATTTTATTTTAAGTTAGATTTAATAATGCTGCCAACATTTTTAACTTATTTTGAAGTTAATATAATAAGTTTTCCAAACTTTTTTATAAATTAAATAAATATAATGATACAAATTTAAAATTATATTAAAAATTAAATGTATAAAATAATATAAGTAAAAATGTATATTTTTGACACCGTTACTCTTATGGTTTTTAACATTTTTTATTACTTTTTCAATCCATTTCTCATATATTACATGTACTTTCATATATTTTTACATTTAACATAGTTTATTTAGTATTTTAATATTTTTTTTACATTTTATATGCTTTATTTCATTAATTATAGAATTTTACATTACTTTGAACATATAATTACATTTCATACATAATAATCATTAATCATAGTCTTATCTCATCATATGTTATGTTTTAATGTGTTGGTTCATATTATTATAGGTTTAGGTAACTCATTCTTACATGTTTCAAATGTTTTAACTTAACTCGAATAAGTTAGGATCAACTTGAGTAGTGTTAGCCTCGAAATGTTAAAAATCTCTACTAACTTACGCAACTCGACTTGAGTTATACACTCTACATCATTTTTGGATAAATTTTGGATGTAAGATGAGGGCTTTTAGATCTAAAACAAATGGTTATGCTTAAAAATATTATTTAGATTTCTTTCAAACATTCAAATACATCATTTTGATTAGGTTTTAGGGATTCATTCGTCATTTTCATCCATCTACTATTTTCATTTCATTGCTAATTTTTCTTTATTCTTTTATTTTATCATTAGCTTAAGGTTTTGCTTGAAATTTTCCTAACAATTTTCATTTCCTTCTCATTAATTCATTGAGCTTCAAGGGAGATTCAAGGGATTTGACATTTGAAGATCAATAATCAAATGAGGGAGAAAGTTAAACTTATATGGATTTTATTGTTTTCTTTCTATTTATTAATCTTGATATAAATTATATATTTTTTAAAACATTTGAATCATTTATGGTTATCGATTATGAGTAATAATATATTAGGGATTGAATATTTGGTTGTGGATAAATTTTGATTTTTACCAATTAATGGTGATTTTACATACATTATGATATTTATTGTTAATTTATATCATGATGCTTAATGAATATGTTAGGATTGAGTTTCTTAGATAATTAGTTGCATTGAAATATTAATAATTGTAATACTTGATTTGAATATGTGTTGATTATCTAGGAATAAAAATTTAGCTCACGATGATTAATTTTGGATAAAAGTGATTAATGCATTTTAATTAACTAATTAACACAACTTGTTACATCCGTGTTTGACCCCCTAGAAGTTTGTAGGATTTTATGTATGCGTGTTGGATGTATACATGTATGTATACATGATTGCTTGCGTATGTGCTTGTATGTGCGTCATGAAGACATATTAGATGTGTATTTGATGTGTGCATGGCTTGCTTTGTGTGCGTCGTCGCCTTATCGGGAAGCGTGTCTTCTCGGTTGGATGAGGGACCATGAGTATTTGTGCTTAGGATTGCTAGGGTGTATGTATGTACGAATATGTGTGTATATAGTTGTATGCTTGTATTGAGGAATGCGTTTGATGATGCCTTTTTAGAAATGTATGTTTATGAATGAGAAATGGTGGGTGAGTGTTTTAGGTTGCTGTAACGAGTCGTGAAGTGTGATCACGAGTCGTTACAGAGAGTTTCGGACAGCTTTTGCC
>CANYBF011591023.1:0-32240 GCA_948192965.1 Dalechampia spathulata | reverse complement strand
TGCTTCCTGTGACGAGTAAATCATCAACATACAAGGACACAACAAGTATTTCGTTTTCAACCTTCTTGATATATAGAGTAAATTCACTTAGACTTTTTTCAAAGCCTAAGCTTATCAAGTGTGCATTTATTCTGCTATACCAAGACCTTGGAGCTTGCTTTAAGCCATACAAAGCTTTTTTTAGTCGATAGACTTTCTCCTCTTGTCCTTGAACTAGAAATCCTTCAGGTTGTTCTACATAAATCTCCTCCTCCAAGTATCCATTTAAGAATGCTGACATGACATCCATTTGGTATATAGTCTAGCCCTTTTATGCAACAAGAGCCAATAACAGCCTTCTGGTATCCAATCTAGCTACCGGAGCAAAAGTTTCAGAGTAATCCACCCCAAACATTTGAGCATATCCCTTAACAACAAGTCTCGCCTTATGCTTGTTTATAGAACCATCAGAATTAAGTTTGGTTCTATAGACCCACTTAACTCCTATGGCCTTTTTATCCTTAGGTTTGTCCACCAGCTTCCAAGTTTGATTTTTTTCGATCATGTTAAGCTCCTCCTTCATTGCAACTATCCATTTTTCATCATTTGCAGCTTCTTTGTAATCTGCTAGTTCCATAACAGCAATATTACACCTCTGATAAATTTCAGAGAGCGATATGGTTCCTCTAATTGGCTGATCATCCACATCTTCATCATCACTCTAATTTTGGATGTCTGGTTGCTTTTCATTTTCTTTGCTCCACTTCTCTAATTCAAAGAATTTCATATCTCTTCTGATGATCACTTTGTTGTGTTGTGGCAAAAAAATTCTATAAGCTTTTGTTGTTGAGCTGTAACCTATAAAAATTCATGCTTCTAATTTTTTGTCCAATTTGTCTCTCTTAACCTGAGGAACATAAGAGAAACAAAGACAACCAAAAGTTTTCAGATTTAGGAATTTTGGTTTGAAGTCATACCAAGCTTCAAATGGAGTTTTTCCTAGAAGAGCTTTTAATGGCAGTCTATTTAACAAAAATACTGTTGTATTTGCCGCTTCTGCCCAGAACTCTTTTGGCAAATCTTTTTCATGAAGTAAACATCTTGCCATCTCCATTATTGTTCTATTTTTTCTTTCTATAACCTCGTTTTGTTGTAAGGTGTAAGGAGCTATCAACTGGTGCTCAATTCCCCCATCTTCATAAAACTTACTGAATATTTTTGATGTATATTCAGTTCCATTATTAGACTTGATCATCTGCATTTTTCTTCCACTTTGTATTTCAACCCAACTTTTAAACTTGAAAAATATGTCAGCAACCTCAGTTTTATGTTTCATGAAATAAATCCAACACATTTGAGTATAATCATCAATGAAAGCAATGTAGTATTTACTGCCATTTAGAGATGGTGTTTTTTGAGGTCCTCCCACATCTGTATGCACCAATTGTAGCTTGTATGATGCTCTCCAAACTTTATTTTTTGGAAAGGGCAGCCTTGCTTGCTTGCCGTATTGACAAGCTACACACATAGGTAACTTATCTTCCAAATCAGGTAGTCCTTCCACAAGATCATTCTTTTTCATATATAGCAAAGCATCATGGTGAAAATGCCCCAACCTTTTGTGCCACAGCATTGTATTATTTTCTTCTTTGTGCACTGCAACCTGCTCATCTTCTATCAAATTTAAGGCAAAGCTTTTGCCTTTCATTTTAATCTCAAATAATTCCCTACCTTCTGCATCTTTGATCATGCATTTTTTATCTTCAAAAAGAACTTTGTAACCCTTTTCCAAGAGCTGGCCAACACTCAACAGGTTTTGATTAATCTCAGGAACTTTTAATCTCAGGAACTTATAAAACGTCAGAAATGAGTTTCAAATCTATGTGACTTTCTAATGCAACAGTCCCTTTGCCTTTTACTGCTATACATGCTCCATTTCCAATTCTGACTATAGAGATAAAAGTTATGTTCAGGTCTCTAAATAGTTCTTGGTAGTACGTCATATGAGTTGTACAACCACTATCTATCAACCAGCTTTCTGTGGAGCTCGTAGTGGCAAAGCAAGATGCTACAAAAAGTTGTTCTTCTTGCTGCTCTGCAATTTTTGCTTTATTTTGTTGTTGCAGTGATGACTTACATATCTTGTCGATGTGCCCAAGCTGACCACACTTGTTGCATTTTGCTTTTGGACTCCACCAGCAATACTTTGGTGAGTGATTTATTTTTTTTACAATGAGAACAAGGTGGGAAGTCTTGAGAAGATTTGTTGCTGCTGTTTTTGTTGTTGAATTTCTCCGTCTTCTTATTGTTCTTGTGTGTCTTCTTGTTCTTCCCACTGTAACTGTTCTGAGATTTGGCCAGCAAAGCTCCATCAACAGAGTCGTTTTGCCTCTGCTACAAAAGAAGCAATAACAATCCAAGGATGCATATTAATAGGAAAATTAACCTCCCATTTATAATCTATGTAACAAGCTGCATCAAGTAAGAATTATAAAGCAATATCGTGATATAATCATTTATCAATAAATGTTACTTTCTATATTAGATAAAAATATAAATCTATAGTCGTAGAAGTAGAAATAATGATATCAGAAATCATATTATTTCTTTGATATGAACTTAATAATTAAATTGTATTAGTAAATTGAATATATTAAAAGATCAGTATGAATTTGATAATTTATATAAATAAGCTCACATATGCCAATAGTTTCAAGCTTGGTACAGAAATAGTCATGTAGACATGTGAGATAAATAAATAAAATATAATTTAATTGAACAAATTATTGAAAGTGTAAAATGATTGAGTTTGAATTATATTATATTTGTTTGTGGTTTAGTGGATATATGACATGGTAAATAAACATTCAACTTCTTTCCTTATATTAAGCATATTCCATTTTCTTGGAAAGGGAAGGAACAGATCAATAATGGCAGAGTTCTTGCTCAGGTTTTTGGTGGAGGAGATTCTGGCCAGAGTAGTATCCCTCACCGCTGCCGAAATCACCCTTATTTGGAATCTCAAGAACGATCTTGAAGACCTGCGAGACTCACTTGCCATGATTCGTGCTGTAATTCAAGATGCCGAGGAGCAGCAGACGAAGCGAGAGCATGTTAAGCTTTGGCTCAATAAACTTAAACAAGTTGCTACCGATGCTGAAGATTTGTTTGACAAGCTAGCTTCCGAGAATATCCGTCTTAAGGTTGAGAATGAGGTACGCCATTACAGGACCTTCTCAAAACTCGCAAGATCTGTCAAAAACTCTCTACTTCATATCAAAATAGCCCATAAAGTTAAGAATATAAACGAGGCATTATCTAGTATTAAGAACGAAGCTAAGAGTTTTGGGCTACAAATCTCGTCTACAGGTAAAATAATCCCTCAGATGGACTTCGACCAAGAGACGGATTCGGTGCTTGAACGCCCAGTTGTAGGGAAAAAACCCATCGTCTCTGCAATTGTGAGAAACGCCATAACCAGCAGATTGTAACACTGCAGCAACAAAAAGCTGCGAGATGATTTCTTAATTGACCAAGGCTGCCTAATTGAGGAGCCAGATTGAGATGTAAGACATTTTTCTTGACCACAGCTTGGCAAATGATGAATCACTGTGAAAATAGATCCAGATGAACAATAAAAGAATTCAGGCAGCAATGAAGACAATTAATTGTATCCATTTGCCCAAATCACTTGCTTTTGTTGGCCGATTAACTTTTGCTATTACAAGTTCGGTAGCATAATGCAACTTTTAGATGTTGGTTTCATGTGTACATCTTCAGATGTATTAATATTTGTCGTGTTAAAATATTTATTAATTAATAAATGGAGTCGTTAAAGATTGATTGAATTCAGACCTTTTTTTTATCATAATGAGATATTATATTAAAGAATAATTAAACTTTTTTATACATAAGTTCTAAAAAATATTAAAATGAATTTAAATGAAGTTGGACATTTTTGTTTGACCAAACGAATCTCGATGTTTAATAAAATATATATGTATTAATAACTTTAGCTTGCATTATAGAAAGACTTGAGCTCATTAAATTGTAGTAGATTGACTAGCACTGTTGTCATCTTCTATATATATATTATACAAATTGTGGACTGCTACGACCACAATCACCTTCTGGCTTTTGAAACTTTCTTCAATTCGTTTCTTCAAGTTTTGCAAGTCACCATATGGCTACTGGGATAGAGGAAACTCTAACCAGGGTTCTTGGGCTCATTACTAATGAACTCAGTCTTGCTTGGAATCTCAATAGCGACCTTGAAGAACTCCAATACTCGCTCACTATGATCCGTGCTGTGCTTCGAGATGCTGAGGAGCAGTAGATCAAAAGGGAGCCTGTGAGGCTTTGGCTCAAGAAGCTTAAACAGGTTGCTTATGATGTTGAAGAATTGTTTGATAAGTTGACCTATGAGGATCTTCGCCGTAGGACTCAGAAAGACAACGAGTTTGAGGTACGAAACTTTAATCCAATCTCTAAAGTCACCCGCTATGCTAAGAAGAGTTACTTTCATGTCAAAATAGCGCACAAAGTTAAGCAGGTGAATGAGTCTTTGTCTAAGATTAAAAACGAAGCAATGAGTTTTGGGCTTCAAATCTCAACTAGTGATAAAGCAATCCCTCGGATTGACTTGGATCGAGTGACAGACTCGATACTTGACAGTCCAGCTGTAGGCAGGGAAGCTGATGTCTCTAGAATTATCAACTTGCTGAGTGGTTCCTGTGAGCAACATCTTATTGTCATTCCCATTGTGGGAATGGGTGGTCTTGGAAAGACATTTGTAGCTAAATTGGCATGTCATGAAGCTATGATGAGCAAGCTTTTTGATGTTAAAATGTGGATTTGGGTTTCTGACAATTGTAACGAGCAAAAAATTTTAGGAGAAATGCTGCAATGTCTCTGCCCAAACATGGGCGGGTTGACCAACAAGGATGCAGTTATTAGCCAACTTCAAAAAAGCTGAAGTGGAAAAAATTCCTTCTAGTTCTTGATGATGTGTGGGATGATGCACCTAAGTGGTGGGATGGCTTAAGGACTCGTTTGTTAACTATTGTCAAAAACAATGGAAGTGCTGTTCTTTTTACAGCTCGTAAGGAGAACATTGCGTCTATTGTGGAGACTTCTTGTGGGCATAGGCATAATTTGTATGGTTTGTCTGATGCTGAATGTTGGGAAATTATCAAGAGTAGAGTTCTTGGCAACCGAGGAACTTCCATCCCTAGTGATTTGGAGTCTATTGGGCAAGAGATTGCAAAAAAATGTAGGGGAGTACCGTTAGCTACAAAAGTTTTGGGTGGTACATTATCATGTTTGAAATTGAAAAGGGAAGCATGGTTTTCGATTTTAAACAATAAAGTTCTGGATGCATCAGATGAAGAAGACAACGTAGAGGCAATATTAATACTAAGTTTCAATCACTTGCCTTCATTTCTGAAACCTTGTTTTGCATATTGTTCAATATTCCCAAAGGATTTTTTGATTGAGAAAGATGATGTGATTCAACTATGGATGGCTGAAGGTCTTCTTAAGCCATGTAATGGAGATGTGGGCAGCATGTATTTTAATGCATTAGTTTGTAATTCCTTCTTCCAAGATGTGGAAAGGGATAAATATGAGAATGTCAAAAGTTGCAGGATGCATGATCTCGCGCATGATCTTGCAATCTCTCTTTCAAAATCTGAAGTATTGACTCCGGAGAACAATTTACCTGAAGTTGATTTATCTTGCATTCGACATGTTAATTTAGGAGATCAATGGCTAATAAATTTAATGCCAACTTTGGCTAGGAAATTACGCACTGTGTTTGTACTAAAGAATGATGTCTTAGGTGAGTCGTGGAAGTTAAAAGAACTTGCGAACTCTAAAGTTGAATGGTGCTGGGGTTCGGGAATTGCCTTATCAAATTGTTGAATGGACAAGCTGGAGATATATTGATGTCTCGGGTACTCATATTCGAGCTTTTCCCGAATCCATGGCCAGACTTTACAGTCTACAAACACTGAGATTCCTCTGGTGCCAATATCTTAAACTTCCGAAAGAGACAATATAGGATCTGGTGAACTTGAAGCATATTGAATTTTCGTTGGAATGGCAGATGCCAAGAGGTTTGGGAAGGTTAACTAGTCTTGAGAGGTTGCTGTTTTTTATTGTACAGGATCAAGGGAGATCTAGCATTCAGGAACTAGAATGCTTAAATGAACTAAGAGGGAAGTTGATGATAAAGAACCTCGAGAACGTGAGGGGTAAAGAAGAAGCCAAGAAAGCAAATTTAAGGGGGAAAACGAAAATAACAGCCCTTCAATTTGAATGGAATTCGTATAACCTGGAGGAGTGGTGTGATTATGAGCAAGTGTTGGAAGGGCTTCAGCCTCACCCAAACATAGAAAGAATAGAGATAAATCGATATTTGGGTGAACACTTTTCAGCATGGCTATTGAGCATGAAAGTTGCAGGTGATGGTGATTGTTTCACTCCACTTAGTAATTTGGTGGAGCTGAAATTAACTTGTTGCTTCAAATGCAAACAGGTCCCAACCCTAGGAAATCTTCCGTGCCTGAAATATCTCTACATGCATAATATGCATGAGGTGAAAAGCATAGGGGATGAGTTCTATGACACTGATAATGGTTGCGGCATGAGCAATGGAAGGAGGTTGTTCCCATCATTAAAACTATTTCATTTAATTGATTTCCGTCTTCTAATGGAATGGAGGGCACCAGATGCCGCTGTCATAGTTGCTGCTATATTTCCTTGCCTCGAAGAACTTATCATTCAGGATTGCAATCTTTTGAGGAAACTTCCAATTAGTCATCTTTCTTCGCTGGCAAAACTTGATATTGGCAGGTGTGAAATGCTGGAATATACATTCGATCAAGTGCAGTCTTTTCCTTGTCTTAAAAGTTTGGGTATTACAGGGAATAAATTAACTCGTATTCCAAGTGCATTTGAATGCTTCACTTCTTTGGAGGAATTGAAGATAAGCCATTGTCGAAGCCTGGTATCTGTTCCAAAAGCATTAGGAAAGCTGAATTCTCTTGTTTCCATGGAAATTTGTTATTGTGAGAGTCTGGAAGAATTTCCTGAAGAAGTTTTAAGCAACTTCACTCGATTGAAAATGTTAAAGCTTGGTGGCTTTTCAGAGGGGTTGAATGTGTACCAGGCTTCATCGAGTGATTTTGTAAAAATTGATTTTTTTCTCTTTATGGTGAAGCGGTTGAACCAAATGCTTGTGGTGAAGTCAATAAAGGGCAGGCATTCTGTTGTACAATTACTATCATTGTATTAAAGAGTGTGAGTGGGGATTGCCCGGTTGGCCATTGGATAGTTCCTACCAGATTGTCATGACAAGTTTGCTTTGTTCATCCGTCTTAGACTCCAAAAGCTTATTACTTTTATTAATTAATGTAATCATATGAATCTACATCTCAATGGCTTGGATTTGTGCAAGCTTATTATTGCTTCTTCAGTCATGTCAATCTCTTCTTCACCAACCCTTTTCCACTGAAAACATTGAATCAATGACCCATTTCTTTGTTCGCTAAAACATCTCCATGGACAAGCTCTTCTTCCCAATCCAAATGGTAAAAACCTGAATCTTTCAGGTTTTTCATTTTCGAGTCTTTTTTCAACAGCTTGCATGGCATTAATGAGCTCTGCTAAACACATTTTGAGTAAAGTCCTTCAAATCTTGAAGAGATGAAATTGATGCCTCTAACCTTTCAACCAAAATAACCAACACTTTTTCAACAATCCTTTCACGAGTCATCTGTCGTAATAATCTGATTTAGTTGACAACTTTCATGATTGTCCATCTTCAAGACTTGAAAAGTCTCCTCTTAAATTTAAAAATTGCATTTTCGTTGTTCTCACTTCCCACTAGGAATAGAATCTGCAAGATGATCGTTAGACATTGAAAATACAAAGAAAACCAAGTGGACAAATTTTAACTCATCTCCACATGGGTTCAAAATAGGGTTGGAAATTAGCTGATGTGAATTAGTTTTATTTTTGTATTATTATTTTCACTGCACTCCTTAGATCTAAATGCTAAATTAATGAACTCTAGTTGCACTTCGACCGATTTGTAGAAGGTAATGATCTCAAATTACAAACATCAATGAGTTATAGCCCCAATAATGACAACATTCATGCCATTTGGGCTCCCTTACCAACATCAATACGATGGCATGCAAACTATTAAAGAGGATAAATTTACACAAACCACGATTTTCATAGACAACCATCATTACATTGCATAGGCTCACAGAAATGTACCCAAAACTGCATACTTAAATCCACCTACGCAAAACACCCTTGTTCAAGCGAGCTTACGTTTACACCTGAGGGAGCCGATGCCTTTTGTAGCTTCAATTTCAGGAGAGTCTTCTACTACTGAATCTTCCTGTATGACCAGACCACGGTTCCTTGACAGTTTCCTGATGGGTGTCCTGTTCGTCGGACCATGACTGATGTTAGCTTCAGGTTCTGACTCGGGAAGAGTTGTTTTCCTATCCGGCATTAGCTCATCCCCTTTCGGCACTTTTTCTATCATTTCCTGCAAATAATTGAAAAAAGTTTATCAAGTCACTACAACCAACAAAGCAATGAAATGAGGATCCTTCTCATCTTTAGCCTATGCTCGTGATGCTGAAAGACAGCCATTCCATTGTTTGAAAACAAAATCCGTACCTTCCAGTCCTTAAAATCGAATCTGAACACAAAATGCCTATAAGCGACCTCTCCTGACATCACAGAACTGGCAGCAGGAGCATTCCTAGGTGCTGAAGAGAAAAATAACAAGATGGAGATCAGCTATGAAGCAAAACATACAAATTGCAGTATACACATAATTGAATTCCAAGTTGAATGTAGTCGGGTATGTCTTACAAACAAGGTGATTGCCACTTCCATCCACACTAAGTTCGACCCGTCCATCTTTAACTAAGAAAGACAGGGCAAACAAATTCTCCACGGTCTGTGAAAAAGACCTATTCAAGATCAAATTTTCAAGTCTAACCCGCTTGTTTCTTCTTAAGATCTCAAACATTGTTGCCATATTATTATCAGTATCTGTTTTCTTTTCTACCCCCGAATCATCAACCTAGAATGCATAAACCACAACACTCGTGTCAGAAACATTGTTTCATGTAGTCCGTAAAACACGCCAACATCCCATGTCTGGAACAGTAAATGTGATAACTTGAGAACAGCATTCACATGGCAGGAGGAAACATATCATATTCTTCATCGCAGCAAATACACTATCTAATGACATCGATCTAGCTATGCAAACCTCGCACAATTGACATTGCTAGAACACAGTCAGAAACACAGGAGTCGAGCATAATTTTATTGTCTCACCTCGCCTTATTACTAAAAAGTGCAAGGAAAACAAACACTAGAGATTAACAACATCACCTCTTCAGGCTGAGATTTTTCAGTTGGCTTTGCTCGTCGAGTTCTCTGAACCTGAGCCTTTCTTTGCTTCAACTCAGTGTTCATTGGTCCAACCCTTAAACCACAAAAAAAAAAAAAATCAAATAAACATTAATTTAAAAGCAACACAAAAGATGATAGAGGAAAACAATGATGAAGGAAAATTTTATATCATAAAACAAAAACTCACATGGTGTTGAATCCATTGCATTTCCTGAAAATAGGGGAAACAACAACGCCAATATCTTTCCAGTTGATGGAAACAGGGACATTATGATTTCCTTCATTGCCTAATCTCCGGCCGGATTGGCTAAATCCAGCGAGCAAACCCGAAATAAAATCTGTTGCAGTAATTCCCTCATTGGAGTGTGACTTAACAGAGGTCACCAATGAGCTAGCAATACCCAACAACGCTTCTGCATCAGCAACTTGCTCTCTTGGTCTTTGCACTGAAATCCCGCGGTGGATTTTCACACGTTCAAAACTTTGTATCATAAAAAGAGGAAAAAGAAGCATTTCTCATGGCAAACTATAACATCCCATTTGGAAATTCTGCCTAAGAATGCAATAATTCAATCAAATTCATTTCTAGTTCGTCAATTCTCAAGCTTGGAATGGTATGGTAATAAATCTGTACAAAAGTATCGATAAAAATATAGTTTTTCTGCTCGTAAGAATCAATCATGTTAATAAAAATGAAAGAAATGATGCTGAAAACAGTGACTTTAGAATACCATGCTGGTGTAAATCTTCAACCTCCTTGATAATAGAAGCAAACTTATCTGACTCGGTATTTGTTAAATCATCTCTGTCATCTACAATAAATTTCAAATTTCAAACCATTAGTTTATAATAAAAATAATAATAATAACTGAAGAAATGAAAAAGGATCCGAAAGAAATAGATAACGAATACAAAGAAAAGTTTGAATTGAACCATTGATCTTGTTGAACAAAGCAAGATACTTGGACCGAAGGACTCTCCGATCTACAAGACTCTCTTGCCGTTGATGAGTTGACGATGAAGGCTCTCCCGCGGCAGTCCCAATTCGACTCCGAGTCAGTCGTTCTCTCTTAATTGCTCTGAGTTGTCGGTCCGTCTCAACTGGGTTGCCGCCATTGCTGGTGGTGCAACTGGGTGGTTCTCGCTTTACAGCTCTACCCATCAATTATTACAGATATTTAACTAGTTTTAACAGTAAGCACAGGTAATTCGGAAGAACAGAGGTTGCTCTGTTTCTTATTTCATCTCCCTCGTTTAATTTTGACAGCTTTTGGAGGCTGTTTTTCCCGCTCAACTGAAATTTCCCCAATTTGTAAAGCGAGTTCCGTTCAATTTTGGGCTCAACTGATTCGATTTTGAGCTCAACAATGGACGCTCTTGGGCTCTACTTCAGTAACTGAACCCAATAAGAAGGTTCATTTTTTGTACAATTTTTTAGGGAAAAAAAATCAAAATATATGGATAATGGAATTAAATCAAATAATTTTTATTAATTAATTAATCAAATTTAACCCATTAATTTAAATAAATCATATCAAAAATTTTCAATTAATTCGATTAACCAACAGATTAATCAAAAATTACAAAATTTCTTACTATTTATTTGTAATATAGATTTAATGTCTAATCAATAGAAAATCTACTAAAAATTCAATAAGAAAATATTAATTAGTTATTAATTAATATAAATTCATTTATCTTAATTTATAAATCAATATAAATAAATAAATATATATATAGTATAATATTAAATTTCTGATAAATGATATAAAAGATTAATAGTTGATTATTGTGGTGGAGGAAACAACGCATGGTGGGAAACATTAGAGAGACTAGTGAGGAATGAGAAGAACAGATATGGAAGCGAATTGAGGAGTGAAGATGAAGTGGATAAGTGTCCCAACACAGACTATTTGGGGGTCTTCCCTTCTAGTTTTTGAGGGCCATCATCTCATTTCACAATCTCCTCTTTTCATTTGTCTATTTCTACATGTTTTGCTTTTCGATTGGCTTGCTCATCTTTTCCATAGAAAATCCAATCTTCTGTTTACAATATATTGTATCACCCTAAATGAAAAATATCAACATTTATATGGATTTATATTTATACGTTGAATGTGATATAGGAGATTAAAGTTTTACGAGATAGAATATATATATATATACATACATCATGTCGGGATGTCTACTTGGTGCGAATGTGAGGGATGGCAAAGGTTTATAATGGCGAAAGAAAGAATGATAAGGACATGTAAGATGGCCAATACCAAGCAAAGGAAGAGACACAACATATATGAATATATCTATATATATATTAAATAGTGGAAGAAAATAGAATAGTGAGAGACAACTTATTTGATAAGATGACTTCAATTCAAACCTTTTCTTAAAAAATAAAAAAAAATCTAAATCATGGTTTTGATTTTGATGATAAGTCAATTCACCATGTCTAATATGGACATGCATTTATCATTGATTTTTTTTTCTTTTTTATTTACGATATTATCAAAATATATCATTTTTTTGGTTCAATGTTTATAATTGATAAACTTTTAAAAATATATTGGAAATGTATTGATGTTATTGAACTTAATTAGTATAACATATTGTATTCACAGGATTATAACAATTGATTCTTTCTCTCATTTTCATCTTTTTCTTTGCTTTTCTATCTTAAAGAATGAGCAAATCCTATATCCCTAGCAATACTCATGGTGGCCAAATGACATTAACACTAAAAAAGCAAACTATACCTCAACTTGGCTTAACTACTTCTTCCATCATATGTCAATTGATCATCTATGTGAATGATCCATCCTTTTATTTTGCTTGCTAAGTTTCTCTTCATGACAAGATAAAAGCCATAGTTTTATATATTTACTCGAGTATGATTTGAACTTTATCTAATGTGTGTTTTCGTATTAATTAATCCGAACACCAAAAAGTTTTAACCCTTTCCCTTTTGGGTTATTATTGTTTTTTACTTCTATACCCTTCAACCCACTAATCTCCCCCTTCAAATCTTTCAAATGATCATTATTTTGTAACAATGATTTGCTTCTAATAGTTTGACCCAAATTCAATTCAAGTTCTTTTTGCATCTCCTCAATTTGGTTAACTCCATCAACAACAAGACAACTTCCTCCATTGCTATAACTTATATCAATCAAAGAGAAATGTTGAACTTCTTGAACCCTATAATCTTGACGAACACAAGCATAAAAGGTTACAATATCCTTTTCCTTTAAATTTTTCTCCTTCACAAACCTATTCCAACCCCTTGTAAATACAAAACTTTGACTACTTCTCCAATAACAATACCTAAACTTCCAACATTTCATTAGCCTGTCATAGAATACAAGTTCTATATCATCTATCCCGCTTGATCCTTCTTCTTCTACATCTTCTCCTCCTCCATTATTTCCAGTTATATATGGAAAATACTTTATAGCAAATTTTTTAGGAATAACAAGTCTATTAAGCTTACCTACATCGCTTGGAGTTAGCTCTTTTTGGAAAAGTTGAATGCATGAAAACTGCCCCTGACCACTATTATTACTGCCATGACCCGTTTTTTGATTGCTAAAACTTGCACCACCTTGATCTGCTTCTTGTCTTCTTTGTTGGGTTCTAAGAAAATCAGCGAATTTTGGTTGATAAGATCCATCTCTAATCATGCTTAGAACTGCTTCTATGGTGTATTTGCTTTGAAATTCAGGCTCTTGAATGTTCTTATCAGTCCATGGAAAATTTCTATGCGAATCCCCACTTCGTAGCTTTATGGCTGCACTATCATATGCAATTGCTGCTTCTTTTTCTGACTTGAACGTTCCTAACCAAATCCTTTGATGATTAGCGTATATTTGAGCACCCCAATGCCCGTTTTGCTGAGGAACAACGCCTTTGAATTTTGCTACAAGTGGGTTATTATTATTGCTTTGATGATAATGATGATGATCAAGTTTCGGGCGTTTGCTTGCTCGAAACAGATGATAATGGCTGTCAAATGAACCAGAGGTTTCTACATTTCCAATTCCATTCCTGGCATTAGAAAACATGCATGACGTTGCTTCTTCTTCCATTCAAATTTCAGGAAAATATAGAAACAAAGAGCAGATCAGACTTCGGGTGCAAGTGCAAATGATGACAGAAACAACAAAATAAAATTAAAAAAAAAATCAGAAATGCCGTCAGGAGATCAAAGAGATTTGATGATGATTCAGGAATTTGAAGATGAGATTGAAACAATACTGACAATACAATATATATATCTGGGGAGAAATAAAATTATGGATTCTGTTGCATGAAAATGGAATAAGGTTCTATTTGATAGGTGGAGAGTGTTCAAGAAATGAAACTGAGTTAGGTGCAATTACAGCAAATTCATGAATTTTTCAATCTCGCCAAATGAATTGTGTTCCAGTAAAAATATTAATAATAATATTAATTAATTAATTAATTAAACAAGGAACATAATTTTAATTAAGTTGGAACAAAAACTTTGACATGATTTCCATTAGAACAGTTAGTAAGTTGAAACTAAATTTGAAAAAACTCTCTTAATTTAGATAATCTTCAGCTTTAGATAAGTTTGTTATTTGTCTATACGTTTATATTATACGTTTATATTTACTGTGAAAGTTCATTCTCCGAAGAACATAGTTTCGGTATTATCGGTTTTATTAATTCAGTAGTATATAAATGATATATCGGATAGATCTTAAACTAAAAATTGTCTCCATTAAGAGACTGAGAAATCCCAGTAATACTAACGTAAGTTTAGTGTGTTAGAACAAATGCAAATTAATTAATGGTTAACTGTTTAGTTAATTATTGTTAGCCCACAAACTTCTCTATTTCGCTAACTTCCAGATAGGGTTAATCCTAATAGTAACTAAAATTAGCAGGTTTCTTGTTATGCCCACTCTGTCAATAGTCTCTTTCAGTATGGATGTCACATTCACTTCTAAAGAACATATTATGGTAAAGAATTCATCAAAATATTACAGAATCTTTATCTAATATACATAATATCCTTTTTCTTTAATCATTTTTGTTTATCCGTTCATCTTAAAATGATAGATTTATGGTTGGTTTTATATTTACGTATTACACTCTTTAATTATTATAATTGAAATAATAAATTTTCTTACATTCAAACTGATAGTTTTGAAAAGAAAACTAATTTATATCTCGGGATATATTAAAAAGAAGGGGGAAGAGCATGTAAAAAACATTCAAGTAAAATATCCGTGAAAATTGTGTAGTTTTTGTAGGGACTTAGTTAGGAACTCAACAGGCTGATTCTTTGAAATCAGAGAATCATGCTGAATCAGTTTCTGTTATATATAAGAGCTCTTCTTCATTAAAAATCGGTTACACTTATATATACATACAACTCCTAGCTGTACCCAGCTTTGGTTAGGTTCAGGGTTTTCTCTTATGATGATTTATATATCTTCTTCCTCAATCAGCTGTGATAGTGTTTTGGACAATAAGATTGTGAATCTTTGAAGGGACTTTTGCTTTTAATAGCTTGTTTTTGTTCTTTCTATCATTTATTTTCCACGTAAATGACAAAAGAGTTCATTGGATTATTTGATTCATCACCGGCAAGTCTAGTGATTTTCCGGCCTACTTTGATTGTTGGCTACATTGATACACGATCTTCTCCGTCGCCAGAATTTTTTCCGACCATTATCGATACACAATCTTCTCCTTCACCGAAGTTTATTGCAGTTGACAACCTTCCAAAAAGGTTTGTATCATGTGCTTGCAGCGATTTATGATACACCTTGACAATTTCAATTTAGTAGGAACATTATTGCCGTTGTTATTGTGATTATTATTATTACGAAAGCCATGCACATTGAACTTTTATCTTCTAGAACTCTCTTGTTACTAGATTATGAGATCCTTTCATTAGCAGATTAATGGAAATTGAAGTGACATGGCACTGTAAAATGCACTATTGAAGAAATTAATCCAGATTCTCTATATTCTAGAATAATTTTTTTAAGTTTTTTTTGTAATTCAATAGATGTTTAATTAAAATACAGGGCAGATGAATGAATAATTTGAACAACCCAGATGGGTATGGAGTTGCTTTCGTTAATACACTTGGCCAAGCTATTTTAGGACAAAATACATGGATGGGATTTTTAGAAAGGCACAATTCTAATCTGTACGCATAACCACACAAGTGATTTCTTTTTTCTTTGTCTATATTATAATTAATTAACGCTTGGCAGTTATTCAT
This sequence comes from Dalechampia spathulata, assembly GCA_948192965.1. Taxonomy (NCBI): domain Eukaryota; kingdom Viridiplantae; phylum Streptophyta; class Magnoliopsida; order Malpighiales; family Euphorbiaceae; genus Dalechampia; species Dalechampia spathulata. The sequence continues at coordinate 16,552 of CANYBF011591023.1, read as the reverse complement.
TCCCATACTTATTGTTTTCTCTATACAAATTGAACACTCTGAGTTATGGTAATTGTTCATTCATTAATGTACCGATAGAATTGTCAGTATCATTCAATTTTTCTTTTATATATATATATATATATATATATATAATTTCCCTTAGAACCAAGGAATTATATGTGCTACTAGTAGTGGCATTGCCCTACATATCATGGCAGTAGACTAGTGGGAAAATTCCTTGATAATGATTATCACTACTTCATAGATGGACCTCCACCAGAAAGCTCTTCCTTGCCACTGCAAATTGCTAAATAATTGCTTCTTAGATCAAAATATATTATATAGTATTTGTATTATTATAAACAAGATTGGTATATGTTCTTCGATGCCTTATTATATTTAACTGAGGAAGCTGTGCTATTTTGGACTTATCTATATAATAAAGGATCACCAAAACTATAAAGACTTGGCTTGAGTAAGTACTGTGAACTGAAGACTGCTACTTGTGCGTGGTGATGAAATTATTTATAATTTCATGGAGAATACTAATGTCAAGAAATGTTATCAACCAAGAAGTGAAAATCAAGAGAGATTATCAAAAATAAGAAGTCAGAGATGCATGTATGTGTGTGTATATATATATATATATATTTTTTTTTTTCATGTTCATAAATACATACCTAAATAAATTTGATAAGAGAAATTGATCGTTCGTATTTATACAATTTAAATAATTTTTATGAATTTATTATGACATTAGACTAGAAAACTACTTGTTATTTATAGCTCATCTAATATTATGTCAGCTAATGCAAATAAATTGTATCGTAGGTCAATGCAGGGGAAGGCCATTTTATATGGCACAAGCTCTACTGAGTAGCTCTTTCCTTGCCATTCCACCAAAGGTTTCTTCCTCATTGGCAATCATCATGAAGTGATGTCTGAGGATGATACCTTTTAAAAAAATTAATTGGAGTTTTTTTTTTTTTTGAAATTTTGAGAAATTTTAATAAGATATCAGAATTCAAGATGACTCTCCAATCAGAGTAAGCAATCGTGAAGAAAGGTCTGAAAATGACTTTTCCTTTTTTTTGTTATGTGCGTGTCTGTTATTCTTTTCCTCTATATATATGAGCTCACTTTGCGAAGCTCTTCTCAACCTTCCATTCACCTCATTTGGGAAGCCTTCATCATTATCCTTTGGTTACTTCCCTTTTTAGTTTATTGTTTTACAACCAGTTTTCTTCTTCTTCTGGATATTACCATCTTGCTAGTTTTCTAGAACTGGTAATGATAAATTTTGATCTTATTTCAAAGATTTAGTTTCCGTGTCCATCTTGTTTACTCGTTGTCTCATATATTATCATCATTCTTTTGCTTACCAAAGATTTTGCATAGAAATCAAACTGGTGTTAGTACTAGTTCATCCATGATCTCTAACCATCAAGTGATCTTAATTTGCAGATAACATTTTAATGGCTACAACGGACATGCTCAACTCCACCCGAGAGATTGCCCTAAAGGTAAGCTAACACTTTAAATAATGAAGTAAAATTCTATCTCGACAGTCCTATAGTTAACATTATAGGGCCACATATCTACAAAAGTTTGAATTGTCAAGCTCCATCACGCAATATACAATATACATACATGCATGCATACATATATATACACACATATAACTTGTTCCTGTCCACTTCGCTTAATAAAGACACATAAGAGATTTCCTCACGGCCCATATGATGATCTTATAAAGTGTATTTTCCTTTTTTTGTTTTTTTTTTCAAGAATATTTTCATGTTCATAACCTTTGTCTTTGTTCTCAAAATTGCTCTCCACAGCTCTCTATTAGGAGATCAAAATAAAAAGGGTAATTATTTCATGTCATCGAAGATAGCTGTTACCACGACTAATCAAAAAATTATTATTCAAATAAAAAAACATAATTTTTTTTACAAATAATGATAACATACTTTTTTTAACAAACAGTTACCATGATAATGAAGGATTGAACCTGTTTGGAAAGCCGAACTATTGGACACATGTTCACTAGGATGCAATCATGGAACATGAGACAATACTGTTTGTTGAATATCTGGTTTTTTTTTATATAAAAAACATACATAATTACAGTCATTTATCATGTGTTCAAAACGAAATCAGAAGCAAAATCGGTATGACGTTTCATGAATTAATGATACATCTCACGGATGATGAAAAGACTGAATAATGTTCTTGATTGGAACTCTTGAAGAATAAGTAGTTCATTTCTTGGCCACAAAATTTTCCTTCATAGGCAAGTGGTGTCTTGCAAACAGTTGACTTCTTGTTTTACTCCGTTAATTAATGCATGCTACTGTTTGTTTGTTAGTGTCATCTTGTCAAATGAGAAGTGTTTGTGTGTATATTCATTTATTTTTATATATGATAGTGCAACCCAGTTATCATCGTGTTGTCGTCACCATCATTATCTATTTATTTCTTATTGTCGTTATTGTTATCGTGTAAACAGGTGAGAGAAGAAAAGAACATGCGTCCAGTTCATGTAGAAGTGGACAGAAACATCAATGAGAATGGACAGAAGAAGAAACCCTTCATTTGGAAGAGCACAGGAGGATGGAAAGCTGCAAGCATCTGTCTTGGTATGCCAACCTAATTATCACTGGATGAATCATGAACTATTTAGTAAATAATTATCGTTGATTCAATACATAACGAAAAAAACATGCCTTACATAGCTACTTCATAATTTTATATCATAATCTCAACTTTAAATATAGTTCACAATATAATACTATAAAATGAAATTATTAATACATTGATTAATATTTTTAGAATCTAGTTTTTTATGAATCTTTAACATTGATGAGACTTCATATAATAAATATGACATTTCATAAAAAATATATTATAAGTGGTTAGTTTATAATCATACATATTTCGAAGAAAAGAAATACGTCATAAGTAGTATAATCTTATATGATATTCTAGTTTGCTAATCGACGGTTTTAAAGTTTAATTTTTTGAATCTATTAAAAATGATGGGATTTTTAATTTCAATTGTGAAACAGCAAATCAAGGCCTGGCAACACTAGCTTTCTTTGGAGTTGGAGTGAATTTGGTATTGTTCTTAACAAGAGTTCTTGGTCAGGGCAATGCTGATGCTGCTAATAGTGTTAGCAAATGGACTGGAACTGTCTATTTGTGCTCTCTAATCGGTGCTTTCCTTAGTGACTCTTACTGGGGTCGTTACTTGACATGTGCACTCTTTCAGCTCATCTTTGTTGCGGTAATTATCATATATTAGTTGATTGAATATTTGGATTGCTATACCTTCAAAATACATATCTATGATATTGCCTCATTTGAAAAGATTGAAATCCTTGTCATTGAACGATAAAATATTCCTATTCAAATCTAAATGATTAATTTTACAAACATCTACTATCAGAATCAATAGGCTTTCAAATTATTTCATTTTAAATGAATTAAAACCCATTTTATTGAATGATTGAATATTCCCAAATATGTCGGTTCAAAATTCATATCCATTAATTAAAAGGTTCAAATATGTTCAACATCACAAGCATTACCATCTTCAAATCATATCATTTGAAAAAAATTAAAATATTTATTATTGAAAGATGATATTTTCTAATTATCATAATTTTTTATTAACAAGAAACAATATTATGTTTTCGTTCAATAAAATAGCAAAATGAATGATTGACTCCTTACATATTATAAACAGTTGCAGTATCCTTACTTCATCTAAGTGTCCTCTAATGTACAGGTTTGTGGACTAATGATTACTGAATTTTGATTCAGGGATTGCTGCTTTTGTCACTATCATCATGGTTATTCTTGATCAAACCTGAAGGATGTGGCGATGAAGTACGAGTTTGCGAGCCACCATCATCAATTGGCGTAGCCATTTTCTACTTATCCATGTACTTGGTAGCTTTTGGATATGGCGGGCATCAACCTACGATTGCCACATTTGGAGCGGACCAATTCGATGAAGGAAATCCTAAACAAAAGGATTCAAAGGCAGCTTTCTTCTGCTACTTCTACTTTGCACTTAACACAGGATCTTTGTTCTCAAACACCATTTTGGTTTACTATGAAGATTCAGGCATGTGGACATTAGGCTTCATAGTATCATTGGGATGTGCCGTCATAGCCTTGGTAGCTTTTCTAGTGGGAACTCCTGGTTATCGGTATATAAAGCCTTGTGGGAATCCATTGCCGAGAGTTGCTCAGGTATTTGTGGCAGCTGGTAGGAAATGGAATGTTGCTGTTCCTGAAAATCCTGATGAACTTTTTGAAGTTGATGGTCCTGAATCTGCAATCAAAGGTAGCAGAAAGATACTTCATAGCCATGAATTCGAGTAAGTCTCTCATGTCCTCGTGATTCTTTACCCATCAGAAATACGTCATAAATGAGTACAGCCAAGTTTAGCTTTAGCTGGTTTGGACTTGGTTTGCTCATTATTGAGTTGAGCTTAAATCAAGTTTATTATTATTATTATTTGATATATGATAACCTTACATAATAAGCTCAATTGAACTTTAATGAACTTAATAAGTATAAATTGCAAAATAAATTGTTTATTATTTCTTTAACAAATAAGGTTTACGATTTTATGATTTAAGGAATTTATGCAACTATACATATATAAATTATATGTAACCATGATGGAAGCTCAGCTCATTTAGGCTCTAGTCAGAAATGCATAGATCATGACTCCTGACAGATTCTGATGGAATATTTTGCCCTGTTATAAATGATCAGGTTCCTGGACAAGGCGGCAACTATAATACAGGATGATATGATCAGGCGAAATGATCAATGGAGACTTTGCACCGTGACTCAAGTAGAGGAGGCCAAATGTGTTTTAAAACTAATACCAATTTGGCTATGCACTATAATATATTCTGTTGTCTTCACTCAAATGGCTTCTCTCTTTGTTGAGCAAGGAGATGTTATGAAAGCTGAATTTGGAAACTTCCATCTTCCAGCTGCTAGTATGTCAGCCTTTGATATTTGTAGCGTGCTCATATGTACTGGAATTTACAGGCAAATCCTGGTTCCTTTGGCTGGAAGATTGAGTGGAAATCCGAGAGGATTAACTGAGCTTCAAAGAATGGGAATTGGACTCATTATTGGAATGTTAGCGATGCTCGCAGCAGGTTTCACTGAGCTCGAAAGGCTAAAACATGTCACTCCAGGGCAAAAAATAAGCTCTTTAAGCATTTTCTGGCAAATTCCTCAGTATGTTTTGGTGGGTGCTTCTGAAGTTTTTATGTACGTTGGTCAGCTAGAATTCTTCAACGGGCAAGCACCAGATGGGATAAAAAGCTTCGGAAGTTCACTTTGCATGGCTTCGATTTCGCTAGGAAATTATGTCAGTAGCTTGTTGGTTAACATGGTGATGGAAATTACAACAAAAGGTGAAAAGCCTGGATGGATTCCGGAGGACTTGAATGCAGGCCATATGGACAGATTTTACTTCCTGATTGCAGGTTTAACAGCTATTGATTTTGTAATGTACTTGCTCTCTGCCAAATGGTACAAACCCATTAACCTTGACGATGGGAACAATGAGATGGAGAAACCTGAAGAAAACATCCTGGAAAGAGTCTGAGAAACCAACAAATGAATCATTGGGAGGCTTGTGTGCTTGCCTGGAAAATAAAGATGGGATCAACGCTTGGGTTCAGGTTTAATCTGTACAGTGGGTAGAAAACGTAGGGAGGAGATGTGTTTTACCCTGGTAGTGGTGCAATAAAAATGTCGGTCAGTAACTAGGATTATCAATCCTGGAAGAAGGGGAAGCATGACCCTTTTTTGGTTAGCTTGGGATGATTGCTTTCTCGTAATCTGGATTGTAGGGCATATCATGTGTTATCGGTTTCATAGTGCAATTGATTCCCTTGTCTTCCTATCATGCTTGGAGCATTTGCACACCATATGATGCAAAATAATAAGATTCATTTTATTTTATCTTAATTTATTATAAATTATTTTTAATAAATTTAAGCTTAACCAAAAAATATTAAAAATATACTTACAAATAATAACATTATAATATTCTATTTATTATATTTTAAATAAAATATTTATTTTAGATACATTTAATTTAAATTATTATAATAACTTTTTAATATTTAAATATATAATAATATGAACGTAAAAATCAGATTTCGGCGTCTTCTTCTTTTATATTTATTCTCTCTGCTTCTTCCTTTTCCCTCTTTCTGCCCAACCCTAACCTTTTCCATTTATAAGAATAACAGAAACAATCCAAGTTTATTTTTGTTTTTCTTTAGGATTTTGATTTTTTAGCTGCATACTATCAGTATCCTTCAAATAGATCTCAAATCAAACAATGGACTACAGTGGTGGCGGTCGCAAGCGAGACAGGGTTGGTGCTGCTTTGAATGGAAATGGCGGTTTTAAGAAATCTAAGCAAGGTTGGTTCTTCTCTTCCTTTTTCGCTTTAGCCTTTTTTGATTTCTCATTTTCAATGTATTTCTTTTTCTTTTGCTTTTGCTTATTCGCGTTTGGTTTCAGTGTGAATTCTCGGTTTGCGAATTCAAACTGAAATTTTTGCTTTTCATGCTAGAAGCAAAAGCAGTGCTGTTTTTCTGCTTAGAGGAACTCATTATGGCTAATTTTAGTTTCGTTGAATTGAATTGAGGTTAACATATCTATGCGCTTGTGGGATTTTTCTGTTGAGGGTGATATTAAGTTCTCGCTATTTGCAAGTGAAATTTGTCTTATGGAGAAACTGTTTAGCTTCTAATCAATCTATCTATTGTTGTTCTTTTCTGATTTGCGTTTTAGTCATGTCAGGGATTTGTGTGACGTATAATAGCATCTGTTTATGTTCTTGTCTGATCTCCTCCCCCCGTCTCCCCCTCTCGTGTGAGATTTAATTCTTTCATGTATCCATTTTGAATATTGCCTAGATGGAAGTTAATTTGAAAAACTTCTAAAAGAAAAATTATTAAGTTATTTCATTTGGATCTTAGCTGGAAATGAAAACTCAAATCTGGATGAAAAGGTTTTTTCTTCAGCTGAGAACGGAAATGAAAAGGTATATAAAGTCAGGGCTTTAGAATTTTCTTTTCACCACCAAGGAGAAGAAGAAAAATCTTGGGTTTTCCGGCTGATCTCTTTGTTTTAAACATTTCCATTAAGTTCCATTCCATCTTCTGTTTTTGTACATAATGGGATTGGTAGATTCCAAAACAGTCAAAATTATTGTAAATCTGATTTCTCTTATTCAGTAATTGAAGTATAATTCACAATTCATAATTTGCGAGGTAACATGGATCTTGTTGAAGTTCAAAATTAACAACTCACTGAAATCATAACTGAGTAAAATTATTAATCTTCTGCAACAGAAATGGAGTCCTTTTCAACTGGTATAGGAAGCAAATCGAAGCCATGCACAAAGTTTTTCAGGTTCAAATCTTAACCTATCTAAACTAAAATGCTGTTCCATCTATTTGTAGTTTGTATAGATTTTAAAATATGGCTATCTACAAGGCTCTTGCACATAAAATCAGTACGAGTTGGACTAACAAATTGGAAATTTAAGTTGTGGTACAGGTTTTCTTCTAATCTTGATAACCAAGACTATGAAACGAAATTATGGGTTTCATAATGTTGTTGGTAAATACTTACTGGCATATATGTTAACTGAAAGAAGATTTACAGGATGGAAAAATTGTCCATCTTATAATCACTCAAGATTTGCGATAAAATCATGAGAGTAAGAGGTGCAGTTTATGGTAAAGTAAATTGGTGGCTGAAGTTATTGTTACAGGCTCCCTATGATGGTCGTACAAGAATACAGTTTTATTTGTTGGTTGCTTGTTCAGTTTTTTTTCCCCCAGGCTTTTTGCATGCCTATAGAAATTTACAAGCATCGGAAACTTTATATGATTGTGATTGTAACACCATTATATTAGCTTATTTCATGCAAATTTTGCACTTCATCTTCTACAAGTGATTGATAGTTTCAAGTAAATTCAATGATGGTAGCAATATTAACAGCTCTGAAGTGATCTGTGATCATATGTGATGGTTTTTTAATTAAAAACATGATTTTGAGTGAAAGTTTTGAATCACGGTTGCATTGTTCATGTTAAAAACTTGTGTGATATGGCATACGACTGTTTTTTCTATTAGTAGTAGGATATTTATGATATTCAGTTGTGTAAATTGAATGATTGTTCTTCCATTTATTCTATATTTTGAGAGGATTTGGTGGGGAGACTCTGGGGGTTATTGTTGCTGTCTTTTTAGTTATTCTTGCCTAGGAGGAAGTCTTCACCTTCTCTTTTTCTTTTACACTAATGTCTTTCAACCTCATGCATGCCTTTCGCTAATTCTCTGCCTTTTTCAGCCAAATATATTGTTTATGCATGTCCCCGTAATATTTATACATGTCAAATATAGAGTTTTCCGGTTCTATCAATTACTCAAGTCATATTATAAACTTGAAGTTGTATATTTTTCAGGCGTTCAATCTCAAATAGATGTATATGTTATTATTCAACCATTGCATTTTATCATGCCTATGCTTAAGGGATCCTTTATTGTCTAACGATTCTACATATTGCTTCATGCTGTACCATCTCTTTAAGCTTCAATTTTTTATGACTTGCCTGAGCACTTAATAGTAGCTTCTATTTGATTGTGAGCTATGCCAATGCAAAGAAGTTGAAAAAGCTTGCTATTGAAGACTTTAGAGTTCTTCTTTTGCCCAAATCCATGTGGTGTTTTTGGAAGTATCAGAAACAAATTGAATCTTTCTTGTCTAGTTATTCTTTTTAATTGTATTCTCCATGATTATATATGCATTGGTTCATTATAATATATGGATTCATTCATGTTATTTCTTTTGTAAAGTCAGCTTTCTAACTATTATGAATTTAATGCTGCATAAAGAATTTTTCTTCCTGTGTTTTTTCTCACTTATGCACTTTTTATTATTTGCAGTACTTCTGGTTGCCAATTTGGCGAGGGATGTCATTTCTTGCATTATGTTCCGGGTGGCTTCAAAGCGCTGTCTCAAATGCTTAATCTAGGTGGGAACCAATCTGTTCCACAAGCGTCTAGAAATGCAGTAGTTCCACCATGCTTCCCAGATGGCTCTTCTCCTCCGGCTGTGAAGACCCGCTTGTGTAACAAGTTCAACTCTGCCGAAGGCTGCAAGTTTGGGGACAAATGCCATTTTGCCCATGGAGAGTGGGAGCTTGGGAAGCCTACTGCTCCTTCCTATGAAGATCCTCGTTCCATGGGTTCTATTCCAACTAGGATGAGCCGCCCAATGGATCCTCCACACCAATTTCATGGTGCTGCTGCTGGATTTGGCGCATCTGCTACAGCTAAGATCAGTATTAATGCTTCACTTGCTGGTGCAGTCATTGGGAAAAATGGTGTCAACTCGAAGCAAATCTGCCGCGTTACAGGAGCCAAGCTTTCCATAACTGATCATGAAACAGACCCAAGCTTGAGGAACATAGAGTTTGAGGGTACTTTTGATCAAATTAATCAAGCGAGTGCAATGGTTCGTGAACTCATAGGGAGTGCCAGGCAAGCTTCAGGACATGGACCTCCAACAAAGCACACACCTGGGCATGGTTCAACTGCAGCGAACAACTTCAAAACTAAGCTGTGCGAGAACTTTGCTAAAGGATCTTGCACTTTTGGAGGCAAGTGCCACTTTGCACATGGAGCCGAGGAATTAAGAAAGTCGGTAATGTGAAAAGCAGCCATTTTCCTTTTTCTTTTTTTTCTTTTTTTTGTTTGCAGTTCATTTTCCCATGGTAGAACATGTATTCTTGTTGTAGCCTTTGGATATTTGGTGTGTACCAAATATCATCATCATTATTATTGGTTTTTCATATTGTAATAGATGCATTCACGGGAAGTTTCTAGGTTTTGCGATTTTAGTAAAATTTTGAATGGTTGGTCAATGTGCTCCAACCTTTGGAAATGCTTTTGCTTTTGGAAGACCTGAATTCTGTTTCTACTTTCGATGGACATCATATATCTGTTCTTGCAGCAACAATCCACAAAATCAGTTCCAAAAATGCCATCCCAGCAAATTTCCCTGGAGAAAAGATTAGGCAAAAGAAAGGACCCAATAGACTGGAAAATGGTTCAAAATACTGCCAGGGTTCTAACAGTTTCTGCGGTAATCAAAATCCTGATTACTGATCTACGATGGACGCAAGAATAAACAGGCTCTACGTAACTACTACACAGCTTTCTCCTGTCACCTTAGCCGTTCGAACCCGAGGCTGCTTCTTTGACTCTTTTCTTTTCGACTTCCTTCCTGTACTTTATACCGCATGCATTGCACAACGTCTGTAATATTGTGATCATTTAAATTTTCAGGTGTGGGAAGTGTCGATTCAAATACTGCAGAGTTTCTAAATTTAATGCTTATATTAAATTTATTTTTCAAATAAAATAATAAAAAGTTTAACTCATAATATAAAGAATAAAAAAAAATCAAATATAAATTGGTTAAAAATTGATATAAATGCCGATGCTTGAGAATGATATTTGAAAATAAATCAAATTTGTTTTTATAATAATAATAATAAATATATAAAAAGAGAGAGGTAGGTACCTTGGGGCCAAGGGGGCCTTTACGCCACATGGGAGTATCGTTGGTATTGCAGTTGTTGTTAGAACATCTCTTCGAAGGATCGTTATAGTTTCCAAAACGTTGTCTTCTCGACTCTCTTCGCCGACCATTGTTGTTGGTATTATGAGAAGCAGTAGAAGAAGAAGATGAAGACCCTCCAACATCTTGAAACATGTCAGCCATTGAAGCAGCAGGAGACGACTGATCCATAACTGTATAATTATTCAATGGAGCATTCAAGTAATTTTGTGGACTAGTTATGGGTATGCCCACAACTGATCCTCCTTCATTATAATACTGATTCTCATTGTAACTTCTCTGCTGTTGCCATCCCATTTGGTTCCCATAGTTGTGCCCTCCGATGTTTGGGTTGCTTTCCATGTTTCCCATGACTTGAAAAGGTAACAACAACCAAAAAAACTTGACCTTTAATCTAATCGTATAATATTTATACCTAAATCTAAACATGATAAATTTAATTTATTTCAAGTTTATTCGGTTTTAAATGTATTATATATTATATATGTTCGGTTTTATAAAATGGGATAATCTAATCCAACAGCAAAGAAAATTTAAAATAATCAAATTAAAAAATTTTATGAATCTAATGATTTTATGGTTTGATTTAAAAATCAATAGATTTTGATAATATAAATTGGTTTGTATGTGTTTATTCCTTTATTTTAAAAAGGAATGAGTTATAAGTTTTTTTACATATTATTTTATTAATAATTAAAAGTACATTATTTCACTTTATAATTAAAATAATTAAAATACTTTTTATTAAATTTTTTTAATTAATCAAAAACATCAATAAAATATAGTTTATTATTGTTAACTTATCATTATAAATTATTTTATAAATTTACAATTATATATTAAAGGATGCATTATTTACTTTATTCAATTAATAAATTTTTAAATTAATCAATTAAAATTTTAATTTGATTAATCGAATTAAAGAAAATAACGTAAGAAATATCGAATTGATGCTGAATTCAATGTAACATTATAAATAAATAAAGATATATATGTTATATGAAATTATAAATAAAAAGTAAGATAAAAAAAATACTATAAAATAGCGAAATTAACATGATAAATAATTATTAATACCAGAATTTCCTCCATGATTGGCCATGATTGCATAGTTCATGAGAGCTTCTTGGTTAACCAGTGCATAAGGATTCCTATTGGCATGGCTTCCTCCACTCATACCCATCTCATTGCTATTTGAATATTCCTGTTTAATAAAATACTTACCATATTGTTTATGAAATCCAACATATTAAATAAAATATTAAATATTATTAATTTTTATAGAATTAATTGATATTAAAAAAAAGGATTTGAAATCATTTACAAATAAATTATATTAATTGATTTTATATTAAAATAGTAGTAAATTATCATTTTTATGTTTATGAAAATTGAAAATATTAAATATAATGTTTATTTTAAGAACTGATTAGGATTATTTTTATTTTATATTTCTCATTTTAATTAATTTTATATGTTATAATTCATTAAAAATCACATAAAATACAAAATATTACATTGTATATATACATATATATATATATATATATATATATATATATATATATGTATATCAGAATTTTTTTTATTATTGCCCATCAGATTTTCATATATTATATTCATGTTGGCGATCAGATTTTCATCTTTCTCGTTTAGAAATCATATATTTCATATGAATATAAAATCATATATATATATACACACGCATACATACACATGCATACAGACGTACCTGATGATGAAGAGAATAGGGGCCACTGATGTTAAAATTGGTAAGAAGAGGAGGTGCATTGGGGTTATGATCAACTTGTTGCCTAATAAGGTGGGATTGATTGCTGGGTTCATATGGTAAACCAAGTTTCAGTGTCAGGTCCACCTCTCCTTCTTCTTCCTTGCCTCCTCTGTATGGTTTCATTGATCCTCTCCTTGAACCCATCACCTCCTTCCTCTTCTTCTTCCTCTTGGGATTTCCCTGCCAACAAACACCTGAAAGTCCCACACAAACGATGTCAGGTTCATGCATGAAAACGTTTCGACATACATTAATATCATTCAAGATGGTGTTATACTGTCTTTTTTTTTTTTCCTGAACGTTATATATGCAGTTCTTGCATGTCTTTGATCTTGTAAACTTGAAAAAAGAACTCCATTTTTCGAAGATGGTTATCATATCGATCGGAACTGAATGTGAAACAAGTGTTGTGTAAGGGGATTGGGGGAGGGTGTTTGAGGGTGCATCTGGATGGAGTAGTTAAAAAAGCAAAAGACAAACAAACAAAAGTTTATGATAAAAATTAAAAGTGTGGAGTAATTATCCAAATGGCAGAGGCAAAGCTAGCTTTTAGGGTTCATGCAAGAGTGTTCACACCTTAAGATCTTGATGGGTATGTATAAAAAATGACCTGTAAATTCTGACATTATCAACACTCTCAAACACATTTTTGGTGTGAAAGACAAAAAAGAAATCATCATTTTGAAAGAGAAAGGATGTTTGAGATAGAGAGAGAAACGCCAAAACTATTACACTCATAGAAAGAGAAGATTATATATATGATCTTGCTTTCTATCAAACCATCAAGATCTCATCTTAAGATCAAATTCCTTAATCATCAGGTTCCTTAATCATCAGGAATATATATATATAATGAATATAAAATAATATGAAGAATAAAAAGCAAAGAGAAAAAAAAAAAGAAGCTTCCTCTTCTTGGATGGAGAATCAAGAAAAGAGACCATCTTACTGTTACTACTAGTAATATCAATGCAACTATAACACAAAATCCTGTACATAATCTATTCATCTTGTTCAAATGAAATTAAACATAATCGAAAATAATAACGGATAGCGAGAATCATATTGACAACTATAACATTAATAAAACATGACGAAAAAGGATATGATAACGGTTTTTCTTTTTTGAACGAAGGGGAAATGAAATAAAACTACAAAACTCTAAAGAGGTTGGTAGGAAAAGAGAAGAAAGGGAGAATCATATAGTGAAAACGAAAGAGAAGAACATGGATAGATACCTATAAACTGCTAAGAGATACTGGTTATGCAAGCAAGTGAGTGAAGTGAAAGGGTTGGAAGAGGGTGTATATATAAGGGGTATATGAGAGGTAGGGATCCCTAACACCTCATTGTTTGTGTGTTTTCCTTTGTTTTTGTTTTTCAAAACCCAGGTAGCGATCCCTAGCATGGAAGGCAAGAAATTCCAAAAATTTCAGTTACCTTATATATTTTTCCATTTTTCAAGCTTTAGCAAATTTTAATTATATATTTTAAAATAATATTCAATCAAGCATTTGGGTCCACCATTTGCTTTCATAAAGTTTAGATATTTTTGTAAAAATTATATATCCATAAATATATTAATATAAGAATTTTAATTTTAGAAAAATTCTTGGATGAACCGGGTTCATCACGTAGGATTATGAACCTACTAATGATATAGTGATACGTGTCAATTTTTATTAAATGTGAAGCATTTATTGGTTGTATATTAATTGTGTATAATTATCATTAATTATTAATATATAAATAACAACCAATGAATGTTTTACATTTAATAAAAATCAACACGTGTCATTATATTATTAGTGGGTCCATAATCCTACGTGGTGAACCATAATCCTACGTGATGAACCCGGTTCACCTAAGAATTTTAATTTTAATTAAATTTTAAAACTATTTATTCTTATGTCATCCGTATATCTATTCCACATGCATATGGATTACTTAAGAATTAACCTCTAAAAATTACAAAGTATAATTTTAATTAAATATTCTCTATTATTTCTTATAAATCTAAATATTAAATAATATTTAAAATATTATTACCGAACATGATGTTTAGTCGTCAATGATCAACTATAAAACATGATGTTTCTTCGACATTAGTTGATACCGTCATTAACCATAATTTTGGAAGCGAGTATATTAATTAGTGTTTAAAATAGAATAGGATTATTTTTATTTTAAAATTAAAACAATTTTTTTTATTAATTTAAGAGAAAATGCAATCAGATATTATACTAAATATTTTTCAAATTAAATAATTATGCTTGAATTTGAATTTAATACTAAATAGTTTTGGCATGGGTACTATGTATTGTACTTTTTGCTAATTTTTTAAGGAAACTAAATATCACTTAACAAGCTTGATTAAACTTGTAAAGATTACATCTTAATTAATCAAATCAAATCTCATAATAAGTTTCATAACTTTATATTTACTCTTCATTTACATATCATTTTTGTCTGATGTTGAGTTTGGTGATAGTTTAATATGCAAATATGTTTCTTTTCTTTGAGATGGTTATAGCACCAATTTACTAAACCAATATTAGCAACTCTAATGTTAACTATTGTAAAGGCCGGGTCATGATCATCTTATCTCTCTATGTAGTTTACTGGAATGAACTATTGCTAATTCATGAACCGCAAATGAATCAGGTTGAGTATATAAAAATACCCAATTGACACATCTTTAGCAATCTAATGATTGATTCTTTGATGGCCCTGTAAGATATTGGACTTAATAGACTCGTTGGACCGTTACGTATGCTATATCTGATACGTAGAAATTAGACAAATATTTAAACTTTATTTTTCAATAAAAGAATAAAAAGCATTTCATTATAAAAAATTAACAGTTTAGAGACAAACAGACATTCGAGTTGTTCCATCATCAAAAAGTTCTTTTAATCTATTGTTTTAGTCCATTTTATATTTCTTTCGTGCATTAAGGTAAATTATATGGTAGACTTCTTAATATAGCAAAGCAAAATTAAATTTCTCTGAAAATAATCAATTACTTAGCATATAAATCTCTTATTTTCCTTAAAAAGCCAAACAAAATATTCAACAGAGAAATATATATATATATAATCACTTATAACTTTTCAGTCATTGAATTGTCGTTTTATGATGTTAGAAATGACAATTAAATATGGCACATGATGAAAAACTAAAATCAAATAAAGTACGTGTTAAAAAAACTAATATCATGTTGGTGTAATCTTTGCTAGAGTCATGCAAATATTGCTCCAATCCAAACACTTTTATATATTAATATGAATTCGGCTCGAGATCTCGTCCATTCGTATACCATCTTAACATTAAAATTATTTTTTTTAAAAATAAACAACACTTCAAATAAAAATAAATAATTACAAAAATTAAATGTAAAGATTTCATGAATGTTATTAAATAGAATCAAAACTTATATAATACATAACCATTTGATTTATTTATTTTTTCTTGCATATATATATATATATATATATTTATTTTATATAAAATTTATATATCTCTAACACTCTTCACCTCTCAAATTCTAAATCAATCCTTAGTTATTAATATCTTAATAAACTAAACTAAATTAATATGTTTTTTTAATATATTTTTGAATAAAATAATGGTCAAAATTTTAAAATAAATATATCTAAGGTATCATGCATTCTTTTTATGAATTTGACTTTTATATAATAATAAATTAATTGTTTAAAAAATTATTAAATAAATTTCAATTGATTAATCAAATTAATAATTTTTTTAATGGATTCAATTGAATTAATTAATAAAATTTGATTCATAAAATTTTAATTCAATTAATTCATTAATTTGAATTAATTTAGATAATAAATAATCAAATTTCAACATATACGCTGATGAATTGTTTCTTTAATAAATTATTTTTTTATCTATTACATTAACAAATTATAAAAATATTGTAATTTAAATATTTAAATATTTACATTTTTGATATTAAAAAATAAACAATTAACTAAATATTAATATTCGCTGGAATTGTAAAATAACTTTAGTATAATTTTTGGACTATCCGACTCTG